>CM036535.1:35658967-35743967 GCA_020745685.1 Tautogolabrus adspersus | reverse complement strand
CAGGCCTGATAACTGAAGGCTCTACCTCCCATAGTACATTTAGAGACTGTAGGTACCACGAGCAGGCCTGATAACTGAAGGCTCTACCTCCCATAGTACATTTAGAGACTGTAGGTACCACGAGCAGGCCTGATAACTGAAGGCTCTACCTCCCATAGTACATTTAGAGACTGTAGGTACCACGAGCAGGCCTGATAACTGAAGACTCTACCTCCCATAGTACATTTAGAGACTGTAGGTACCACATGCAGGCCTGATAACTGAAGGCTCTACCTCCCATAGTACATTTAGAGACTGTAGGTACCACAAGCAGGCCTGATAACTGAAGGCTCTACCTCCCATAGTACATTTAGAGACTGTAGGTACCACGAGCAGGTCTGATAACTGAAGACTCTACCTCCCATAGTACATTTAGAGACTGTAGGTACCACGAGCAGGCCTGATAACTGAAGGCTCTACCTCCCATAGTACATTTAGAGACTGTAGGTACCACGAGCAGGCCTGATAACTGAAGGCTCTACCTCCCATACTACATTTAGAGACTGTAGGTACCACGAGCAGGCCTGATAACTGAAGGCTCTACCTCCCATAGTACATTTAGAGACTGTAGGTACCACAAGCAGGCCAGATAACTGAAGGCTCTACCTCCCATAGTACATTTAGAGACTGTAGGTACCACGAGCAGGCCTGATAACTGAAGGCTCTACCTCCCATACTACATTTAGAGACTGTAGGTACCACGAGCAGGTCTGATAACTGAAGGCTCTACCTCCCATAGTACATTTAGAGACTGTAGGTACCACAAGCAGGCCTGATAACTGAAGGCTCTACCTCCCGTAGTACATTTAGAGACTGTAGGTACCACGAGCAGGCCTGATAACTGAAGGCTCTACCTCCCGTAGTACATTTAGAGACCGTAGGTACCACGAGCAGGCCTGATAACTGAAGGCTCTACCTCCCATAGTACATTTAGAGACCGTAGGTACCACGAGCAGGCCTGATAACTGAAGGCTCTACCTCCCATAGTACATTTAGAGACCGTAGGTACCACGAGCAGGCCTGATAACTGAAGGCTCTACCTCCCGTAGTACATTTAGAGACCGTAGGTACCACGAGCAGGCCTGATAACTGAAGGCTCTACCTCCCGTAGTACATTTAGAGACCGTAGGTACCACGAGCAGGCCTGATAACTGAAGGCTCTACCTCCCGTAGTACATTTAGAGACCGTAGGTACCACGAGCAGGCCTGATAACTGAAGGCTCTACCTCCCGTAGTACATTTAGAGACCGTAGGTACCACGAGCAGGTCTGATAACTGAAGGCTCTACCTCCCGTAGTACATTTAGAGACCGTAGGTACCACGAGCAGGCCTGATAACTGAAGGCTCTACCTCCCATAGTACATTTAGAGACTGTAGGTACCAGGAGCAGGCCTGATAACTGAAGGCTCTACCTCCCATAGTACATTTAGAGACCGTAGGTACCACGAGCAGGCCTGATAACTGAAGGCTCTACCTCCCATAGTACATTTAGAGACCGTAGGTACCACGAGCAGGCCTGATAACTGAAGGCTCTACCTCCCATAGTACATTTAGAGACCGTAGGTACCACGAGCAGGCCTGATAACTGAAGGCTCTACCTCCCATAGTACATTTAGAGACTGTAGGTACCACGAGCAGGCCTGATAACTGAAGGCTCTACCTCCCATAGTACATTTAGAGACTGTAGGTACCAAGAGCAGGCCAGATAACTGAAGGCTCTACCTCCCATAGTACATTTAGAGACTGTAGGCACCACGAGCAGGCCTTGCATTCTGGGAGCGTAATGTTTAGTATCATCCGCATAACAATGATAATTGTTTACTCATGATGTTACCTATATATATATATATATACTAAAAGAATCAGCCCGAGCACAGAACCTTGTGGAACTCCATCATTAACCTGTACAATCTGAAATCCATCTGATAAATATGATTTAAACCATACGCTGCAAGCCTATTTTCGACGGAGTTTGCTGCAGGCACGCGTCAAGCTGGACAGAATATGACAACCCAGACAGGAAGTCAGACAAGGAAACTCACAGAGCATTCGGTCAATTTCAAAATAAAACACAATATACAGACTCAAATCATCCTTAGAAAGACAAAGCAACATGTTGTTTGCACGTATATTCTCTTTAATCCCCTGGATCTTGTAGTTCTTCTGTGATGTGTGTACAGCTGTTCATTGGTGTGCGCCACTGCGCTGACGTTCCAGAAATGGATCCAGTATGAATGGGCGCGCGCCGTCTGACGGAGCAAAATGGAGTATGTGTGAATTGGGGGTTAGGGAGACAGAAGCCAATAATTTGTAACTTTCACCAGTGCAGTGTCAGTGCTATGTCGGACTCTAAATCCTGACTGAAAAAATAAACTGTTATTATGGAAGTAACAAAAAGGTTGATTTCAGTGGGAAATGTAGAAAGACTGTTTAAAGGTCAGAGACCACGATGTATAGTTGTGGGTCATCGGCGTAACCGTGCATTTAATAGTACAATAACTTTTATTTCATGATAATTATTTTGAACATATTAATGATATGACATTTTTTCTTCATAATTGTGTACCCCAGTGTCCCTCCCGGTCAGAGCACTGTGGACGTTTGGAAACCAACAGAAAGCAGAAGATGGTGTGTGCTGTCGCGGCGTCACTGCCTCTTCTTTATCCTGGTGGTCGGAACAGTTCTGTTTGTCTACAACACAGACGTGATGGAAATGTCGTCAGACTGGAGCCCTCAATGGCTTAAGAACTATAATGCAAAAAAATGGTTGATACCGTTCAAAAGACCTGAACCCTCCGCTGTCAGGATTACAAATAAGGACATCACACCAACACCAGAGGTGATGAACATTACAACTTCAGAAAACAAATCTGAGCCCCAGACTCCGCCTCCTTATAAATCTCCAGGACCGTACTTAGTGGAGTACCCCTACGAGTACCACTTCATCATAAATGAGCCAAACAAATGTGAGCAGCAGAAACCCTTCCTGGTTCTGATAGTTCCTGTAGCGCCCCAGAACAGGGCGCACCGCGACATCATCCGCAGCACGTGGGGAAATGAGACCCTGGTCCTGGACAGAGTGGTGAACCTGTTCTTCCTGCTGGGGAAGCAACACCGGGAGGGGGCAGAACAGCTCCAGGAGCAGCTGCTGCAGGAAAGCAAAGAGCACGGAGATCTGATCCAGAGCGACTTCACAGACTGCTACAAGAACCTGACCATCAAGACCATGGTGATGCTGGAGT
The DNA here is from genome assembly GCA_020745685.1 of Tautogolabrus adspersus. Taxonomy (NCBI): domain Eukaryota; kingdom Metazoa; phylum Chordata; class Actinopteri; order Labriformes; family Labridae; genus Tautogolabrus; species Tautogolabrus adspersus. Next base: position 35,740,686 of record CM036535.1, on the reverse strand, counting down.
GGCTGGACTCATACTGCTCAGGCACCTCGTATGCCATGAAGATTGATTCAGACATGTTTCTTAATGTGCCCAAACTGGTCAGCATGCTGTCAACCGCTCCTAGGACAAACTACCTGACGGGACTAGTGGCGAGAGGAGGTGCTGTCCTGAGAAATACAGGATCCAAGTGGTACGTACCAGCGTATATTTACCCCCAAGCATATTACCCACGCTATGCTTTGGGTCTAGGCTACGTTTTTTCTGTGGACCTTGCCAAAAAGCTGGTGGAGGCATCCAGACATGTTAAAGCTCTCTACATTGAAGACGTGTATTTAGGGCTGTGTATGCAGCACTTACATATCCCCCCTACTGACCCCCCAAACTGGGGCTATTTTCAAGTTTTTCCTGTGAAGTACAGCCGCTGTGCATACTCCAAGCTAATAGCCACAACAACAAGCCCAAGCCTGGATCGTGTGTGGGCTTGGAAAGACTATAAGAAACCTGGACCATACTGCTGATCTGGATTACGTCATGAGATGGCTAAAGAACGGTGCAATATTTTATAACAATGAAGACTGAATACCTCTCAGCTCAGGTTAGCTTATCTATTCTGCAATACATGAACATGGAAAAGATTTGGTGGTCCAGCTGTCACAATCAATCCAGAAAATAACTTAATTAAATCCAACTTTCATGCTGGGCCGAGTGTACAGTAGAGGGGAAAAAATGTGTTCATGTTTGTCTTTAGGTGTTTTTTTTCAATGTGATTTACTTTTCAACTCAACTGTCAGCGTTTTCTGTTTTACTGATGTCAGACCATTGATCAGACTGAACACATACCTAGTCATCTTATGTGTCAATAACTGATTCCATATTAAAAGTGGATGTAGCCACTACGTTACACCTGGACTTCTATGTTGCGTTTTGGCCGCCATCTTTGTTTTTTAAGCCAAAACAGATCATGGCAAAATATCCCATTCCAGTTGCTGCATCCCTTCAGAGGGCACATTTGAAGAGCGATTACGTCACAGCTTTGTGTCGAAGGCTGTCCCATAGCGAAGTCTCCCTCAAATGCGTCCGACAAACGTGTCCTTATTTTGCCGGCCGACTTACACAAAGCATATCAAATCTAGTGCCAAATCGCAACTTAAGTTATCTCAGCATACGTTACAAAATGGGCAGGTCTAGACAAGGGATTTACAGAGGCGACTAAGTTCCCTGTTGATTAAACACAAATTTCAATTCAGTAGACGATTAGTTTCAAAACACAGAAAAATTTGAGAATTGAGCAGTTTATTTAACAAGGCTTCTGGGGATCACAGCGTCTTTGGGTAAATCATGATCAAATTGGTTTGCAGAGTGTGGCTAACGTTAGCAGTGTTTTCCCGTCAGCCTTAAGTCCTCTGTGCAGGTTAACATCCTCATACCTGATCTAGTACGCATTGCTGTGGTCGATCTCCATCCATTTTCTCGATCCAAATATTGCCAAACCACTCTGCGCTACGGGATGCCAGCCATCCACTGTGCCGTTTCACAAACATATGACAGCAGCCATAAACTGGAGCTACAGCCCCATCTAGTGGCGGGCGTCTGTATTACAGCTTAGACAACGCTACAACAACTGGAATTGCAGGCCTTATTTTCCTAAAATATTAATAAATTTAACCGAATAGAAGTTCTGGCGCCAACTCATGAGGGTAGCGACATTTAACAGTTTAGTTGGCTCATTGTGCACATCGCTAGTCAAAGCGTACTTTGTCATAATAATGATTCGTGTTTGACCAAAATAGGTTGTTTTAAAGGAGGTGCGTGAGACATCAAACTGTCACTTTGAAAAGAAAGAAATCCTACAATAATCATGAACAAACTTGACAAAGAGGGACTGAAAACGTTGCAATTTTTTCTAACAAATTGGTGACGCCTAGCGAGAGTAGTGTGCGGGATCTTTTCTTTCTTCTCCAAAAGACATAAAATGTTACTTACTTGTCTGCACGCCTTAATTTTGAATGTCAAACCTGGATGTGGGATATGTATTTAGCTAACATGAAAGCTTTAGTTTAAGTGTTACGTTGCACGGTTTGACTACTTTTTACAATTACTGGATTTGCCCCCTGCTGGCCATGATAGAGAATGCAGGTTTGAGGGGCTTCAGCATTGATTTCACTTTTCAGAGTCAGAGGCTAAGTTCACTTCTTATGAACAGTCGTTGTTTTATAACCAGCGATGTCAGAATAACTTTTTAACCTGCTATTTTGACAAAAGTAAAAGAAATGAAGCCAGAAGGTTAAAAACATGTACAAATATATCTTTCTATTTTTCATGGAGGGCTGGGGATTTAACTTATATGAAGTAACAAACTGAACGGTGACATAACAGAGAAGTGTTGGATTTATGAAGGTTGTTTGACGTCTAAAGTGAAGAACGAATACTAGAGCTCCAATAAAGTTCATTCTGTGGCACGTTGCCTTCAATGTGATAACCTGCTTTGTTGATTTTGTGGAAGCAGAGAAACGCTGCACATGAACAGAGACGTGTTGAGACACATCGCAGCTTTCAGAGAGGACGTGTGTGTTGTTCTCATTCTCATGACGGGGGAGGGCGGAGACCACGGCCTATGAAAATAAATTCTCATGATAAAGAAAACCTCCGTGTTAAGTCTTTAAACAGGAGCGATAAAAATGGAGGCACAGACGGAGTTTGTTGATCATCTTTACCGTCTTCCAAAGCTCACAAGGAATGTAAATCGAGTAAAGACAACATGTCTCAGATCTGAAACTGGGAGAAAGATCTCGTGTTTGGGGGATTTATAGCCCTTTTCAGAGCGCCATTTCAAGACGCCATATTTATGCCCCTGTGCAGGCGCGTAGCACCTGTGAGTGTTGTTGGTGTTGCGACACCCCCACTTTCACTGAAATGTAATTTCATCTCCCACACTTTTACAAAGGACACCTATTGGTCAAGTCAAGATTATTGAATGGCATTTCAGCCAATCATAGCCATTCGACCATCCCACCCGGCCAAAGAAGCGTTTATAGTTGAAGCATGGTGAAGTCACGTGCATTCAGAAAAGATTTCCCTCTCTCATCACTGGCTGAGTCAGAGGTATGTGGATGTCAATGGATGTAAACTGATTACACATCCTTGCTTGTTCTTTAAGCCGCTTTAGGATGGCGGGGAAGTCACCTTTTGCCTTCTTTCAAAATAAATGGCCATTTTATATGAAGACCAGAAATAAAGAGACTTAGGACTACAGCAATAAGAAAGGCAAAACAAGCTGCACTATATATTAGTTGCTCATATTCTAGCCTAATGGCCAAATTCCACCGGACAAGGGAGCACGGAGCGGAGCGGACATGCAATGCACCACATGCGCAATGAAGTTCTGGGTTAGAACACCCACACTCTTCAACATTGCTGCTCCACCCCTGACCCTGTGACCTTTCTCCTTCAATCTGATTGTCGTGAAGACGTAAAAGAGGGACGAAGTGATCCCCTCTCTGTACCGTCTTCAGAGGTAGTAACAGAGGAGAGACGGGATCAGCTGAGCCAGTGGGGGAGAGCAACGCTGTGTGTGTGTGCATGTCTGTGTGTGTGTGTGGAGCGCTCGCTGTGCCATGCTTCCACAATGTAACTTCACAGAATGGGACACCGATATTACGCCGTCGCAGAATCAAGATGGTTGTACAAAGACGTGATGGTGGCTGAGCAAGGCACCAGGAGCCAGCCATGGCGAAGAAAGCAGTTTGAAAAGGGTCACAGACCCGTTAAAGCTTTTCACTGAACATTTTGGGGAAAGTTGTCAACATTTCCGATACTTAATAAAACTTTTTCGACACCGCGTGTTAGAAAACGAATCAACCTCGATTATTTTAATGATCAGTAGAATTGAAAAATAAAACTCTTTAGCTCTAGGGCTTCTATTTGTGTTGCCATGGTAAAAAAAAATGGTATCAAAGTTAAAAATCTGGTGCATAATGTTATCTTAGGAAGGTAAAATCCCAACTTTTACATTCATACAATATCAAGTAAAGTTCATTTCTAGTTTGAATATTTTGAGAATGAAGTTATAAATTCTCTCACAACTTTATTCTCGTTGACATTTTTCTCTCCTGACTCGGCAATAAATGTTGTTATGTCTGTAAGCAGAAATGTTAATGTATAAACACGTGCACACATCTTATAAACAAGCTACTGCTGCCAGTTCCCCACAGTCACTTTGACCTGTTCATCTGGTTCTGAAAACCAGTTTGGTTTGCGTCACACTGGTCCAGCAACCCCCCCCCCCCCCCCAGTTATTAGATCATCTCATACATTAGCATACATTCAGGGTGGAGAGCCTTCAGTTTCTGTGGGGGGGGGGGGGGGGGGGGGGGACTCTGCATTGTTTGGAAAAACACCAGAGGTCTTCTTTTGTTCTTTTGGACTAAAGTGAAAAGGAAATACTCAGAGTGAATGATCAGAAATCTTTGCAGCTCGAGGAGGATGTCTCTGATCTGAACTCGCTCTGTTCTGCTCAGTCGAACATGAGGCTGAGAAGCGTGTTCTCGATTTGTCCAGAGAGATCACATCTGTGACAGGTATCGCTGTGGAAAAACTATTTGAATCCCAGATCTGCGAATACAAAGCTCTGCAAAAATGTTGAGTATTTTGTTAATGTGCACATAATAAATCATGACTGACAAGTCATCCGTGACACCTGAGGCCGGCTATCTGCAACACTTACGTCGTGCTGAATGGACTTTGAGTTCCATCTATGGATGGATTTGAGAGGGTTTGCTTAACGTGGCTAACTTAACATCCGCCGGGCCGAGCAGGTCACCTGTTGTCTTAAAGTGAGGCGTCATTACAATCAAACCGGCACTCCAGGAGGTCTACTTATTAAATAGGATTTCACACTTTTCCTTTTTATGCATTATTATGACAAAATAAAGGGAGAAAAAGCTGCGAAGCTAGCCTCTTCCTGTTATCCCAGCAAGCCATCACATCGTACAAGTCGGTTACAATACCGATCAGTGTACGTGTTCCTGGACATACACGCATTTGGTGCCGTGAATCAGTCTGTAGAGATTTGAGTTGTGAACAGGAGGGTCGCCTGTTCAAGCCCCGGTATGGACCAAAGTATGGAAGTTGGTGTGGTTGCTGGAGAGGTGCCAGATCACTTCCAGAGTACTGCAGAGGTGCCATTGGACGAGGCACCGAAGGCAGCCAACAGCTGTGGGACGCTCCCTGAGTAGCAGCCTCCCTCTGACATCTCTCCACTAATGCATGTCCACAGGTCCTGTTTGTGCATGTGTGTGTATTTCAGGCCTATGTGTGTGAGAAGCATGTCCTCTCTGGGATTAGCATTGATTCAATAAGGGCCTGTGTCCATTCATTGTGCATGTTGTGCTACAAGCTACAAACAAATGCAGTTCAGTGTGATAAAATATTAAAATACACATTTTTTTAACAATTCGTTAATTTTGATTGACTGCAGAGAAAAAAGGAAGTGAGTTGGCTGTAATGAAGATACAGTTATAAGGAGACAAAACAAAGTCAAATCAGGACAAATGATGGAGAGAAAGTGTTTAATTCTGTAAAATGGTGCCCAGGTGTGAAAACCAACAGGTACAGACATGAGAGGAAACAAGAGTCACGAGGCTTGTTAGTGCTTCATTACCGTATCAGACATTAATTCACTTTTCCTCACAGGCCGGTGAAATACACATTAAGTGTCCTCCTTTATTTCAACCTCAGGATCACAGTTTTCAACTCAAAAACATGAGAAAAGAAAACCTTCAAATAAATCTATAAAAATGTCTCAGTCACATTTCAACATTTAGAGATGTCTTTCAGCTTTTGTCCAGCAGGGGGCAGCATTCACTGCGTCATAAAGACAACTCTTCTTCACTCAATAGAGAGAAAGTCTGCGCTCCCTCAGAGCTCAGAAATAATACAAAATAAAACTTTAAAAAATAGTTAAAAAACATTTAAACATCAAAAATAATGTGAAAAATAATCAAATAAAAAAATACAATTCAATAAAATAAACAATGAAGGACAAAACTAAAAGAATAAAAATATCTATTTAAATAAAAAAATCAATAAAAATAATCAACTAAAAACACAATTCTAAAAATAAAAACAAAAATTTAATTTAAAAATAAAAAACAATAAAAAATAAAAAATAACACAAAGAAAACAATAGTATAAGGATTTTATGAAGTCTCCCATTTAACCAACAGAGGGTTTTTTTGAGACCAACTTTTTGGTCTAGCAGAACATTCTCGTGTACATTCAGTAGAAGCAGTTCATTGCTCTGTAGCGTTAAACACACGTACAGGACATCGTTCCTCAACCCGCCCCTTCCCCTCGGGTCTCTCTCTGAAACGTACAGAGCAAGAGAGAGATTTACAGCGAGTCAGTAACATAAATATGTGAATATATAGCTCATCTTATCACATAGACAAAATCGATTCAAAGGTGTCGAGGTTCAAATCGGTACTCTGAAAAATGAATGGCAGTAATATCGTGAGCGTCAGCAGCTGTAGAGCAGAGGCGGTTGGTTGTAATCAGCAGGCGTTATCATGACAGTGGAAGCATTTCTGCTTCCCCAAGACAGAAGATGAAAGAGGTGAGAAGATAACAGACGAGACAAAAACTGTGAAAATACTGCAACAAGACAGAGAACTACACAAAGAGCACAACCAACATGATGCAGCATTTAATCAACACCACAATGAGAAGCTCCAATCACCTCCCGCTTCTCTCAAAATAAATCGTGAGAGAATCGTATCGTGAGATGAGTGAATCGTTACATCTCTATTTTTAACACCTCCACAGCTTCTGTTACTCAATATTACGCAGCCCCCGAAGGTTGAGCAAAAAACATACACAGCCATTTGTAAATCTGTTCCCATGGTTTACAAAACCTTGTGAACAGTTTAGAAATCTGTGCGAATGATTTTACAAACTGAACAGATTTACAAACAGCCTTTCTCTTTTTTTCTAATTGTCCACTCACCAATATTTGTCACTAAGCTAACGTTGCATGTTTAGAAACTTTTACTAAAAATCCCGTATTTTTCATGTAAACATCAAAGAACGGTTTGTTAGTCATTTAAAGACAGCTAAAGAGACGCTTTGGTTAAAGTATAATGTGTTACATGTTGTAGTTTGGTACCACACAGGTGAGATTACAGTATAATGTGTTACATGTTGTAGTTTGGTACCACACAGGTGAGATTACAGTATAATGTGTTACATGTTGTAGTTTGGTACCACACAGGTGAGATTACAGTATAATGTGTTACATGTTGTAGTTTGGTACCACACAGGTGAGATTACAGTATAGTGTGTTACATGTTGTAGTTTGGTACCACACAGGTGAGATTACAGTATAATGTGTTACATGTTGTAGTTTGGTACCACACAGGTGAGATTACAGTATAATGTGTTACATGTTGTAGTTTGGTACCACACAGGTGAGATTACAGTATAATGTGTTATTTGTTGTAGTTTGGTACCACACAGGTGAGATTACAGTATAATGTGTTACATGTTGTAGTTTGGTACCACACAGGTGAGATTACAGTATAATGTGTTATTTGTTGTAGTTTGGTACCACACAGGTGAGATTACAGTATAGTGTGTTACATGTTGTAGTTTGGTACCACACAGGTGAGATTACAGTATAGTGTGTTACATGTTGTAGTTTGGTACCACACAGGTGAGATTACAGTATAATGTGTTATTTGTTGTAGTTTGGTACCACACAGGTGAGATTACAGTATAATGTGTTACATGTTGTAGTTTGGTACCACACAGGTGAGATTACAGTATAATGTGTTACATGTTGTAGTTTGGTACCACACAGGTGAGATTACAGTATAGTGTGTTACATGTTGTAGTTTGGTACCACACAGGTGAGATTACAGTATAATGTGTTACATGTTGTAGTTTGGTACCACACAGGTGAGATTACAGTATAGTGTGTTACATGTTGTAGTTTGGTACCACACAGGTGAGATTACAGTATAATGTGTTATTTGTTGTAGTTTGGTACCACACAGGTGAGATTACAGTATAGTGTGTTACATGTTGTAGTTTGGTACCACACAGGTGAGATTACAGTATAGTGTGTTACATGTTGTAGTTTGGTACCACACAGGTGAGATTACAGTATAATGTGTTATTTGTTGTAGTTTGGTACCACACAGGTGAGATTACAGTATAGTGTGTTACATGTTGTAGTTTGGTACCACACAGGTGAGATTACAGTATAATGTGTTATTTGTTGTAGTTTGGTACCACACAGGTGAGATTACAGTATAGTGTGTTACATGTTGTAGTTTGGTACCACACAGGTGAGATTAAAGTATAGTGTGTTACATGTTGTAGTTTGGTACCACACAGGTGAGATTACAGTATAATGTGTTATTTGTTGTAGTTTGGTACCACACAGGTGAGATTACAGTATAGTGTGTTACATGTTGTAGTTTGGTACCACACAGGTGAGATTACAGTATAATGTGTTACATGTTGTAGTTTGGTACCACACAGGTGAGATTACAGTATAATGTGTTACATGTTGTAGTTTGGTACCACACAGGTGAGATTACAGTATAGTGTGTTATTTGTTGTAGTTTGGTACCACACAGGTGAGATTACAGTATAGTGTGTTATTTGTTGTAGTTTGGTACCACACAGGTGAGATTACAGTATAGTGTGTTACATGTTGTAGTTTGGTACCACACAGGTGAGATTACAGTATAGTGTGTTACATGTTGTAGTTTGGTACCACACAGGTGAGATTACAGTATAATGTGTTACATGTTGTAGTTTGGTACCACACAGGTGAGATTACAGTATAATGTGTTACATGTTGTAGTTTGGTACCACACAGGTGAGATTACAGTATAATGTGTTATTTGTTGTAGTTTGGTACCACACAGGTGAGATTACAGTATAATGTGTTACATGTTGTAGTTTGGTACCACACAGGTGAGATTACAGTATAATGTGTTATTTGTTGTAGTTTGGTACCACACAGGTGAGATTACAGTATAATGTGTTACATGTTGTAGTTTGGTACCACACAGGTGAGATTACAGTATAATGTGTTACATGTTGTAGTTTGGTACCACACAGGTGAGATTACAGTATAGTGTGTTACATGTTGTAGTTTGGTACCACACAGGTGAGATTACAGTATAATGTGTTACATGTTGTAGTTTGGTACCACACAGGTGCAGGCCACAGGTACGGAGATGAAGTCTTTCTTCAGCCTGTATCGGTCTTCTCCACAGGGAATCCTCCAGAAGACGAGCAGCGAGGTGTTCACTGTCACTGAGTTGTAGTCATAGTCTTCTTGTCCATGAAGGATGCAGTGGTCACAGAGACAGTCTGCGTAGGCGATCACAGCAGGGATCCTGTCCGGGTCCTGGTTCAGTCTGAAACAGACGTCAACAAACAGAATCATTTGGGTTTTTCTTTATTCTGACGGGGTTATAATACAGGCTTCTTAAAATACCCAACTATTAGAACTTCTTATTAGAGCTAACTATTAGAGCTGCGGGGGGTCTCCTGAGGTAAGAAGTGACGTAAAAGCACAACCCGGAGGCAGCAGACGAAGCAACAGAGTCCTCTATACGACGCTATAATGAGAATATGTGTCTTTCTATCAATGCTACGTGTAGCTGAACAGAATCACAATCTGAACTAAAGAGTGGAGAAGAACATACTGGAGAACAGGAAACAGAATGCAGCAGGTTCATTAGAGCACGGAGATCGTAGAGGTGGCGTGCAGACAGTCTATGGTCGTGCAGCGATCACAGGGAATAAACGTCACCACCCCCTCCCACTCGCTCGAGGTGAATTCTCCTGATTATATCCTGCTGCGTTCTCACATCAGCTCACTCTGACTTTCTGCAGAATAAATACGAGGAGGCTGGAGGAGAAACTCCGGGTGAAGAGAGAAACATTCAGCTGTTTGTGTTCACACATGCAGCTCAGACTGGAAATATCAGGAGTTTTTCAGGAGAATTCTGCAAGTGTGAAAGCCCTATGTGTGACTTCCTCTGCTTCTTTAGCCAGCCTCTAGTGGACACTCAATGAACTGCAGGATTTTGCACTGTTTTCATTCCGTTTTTTCCAACACCTGAGGTTGCTGCTTGTTTTTTTTTCGTATTAGATTGAGCCAAATGCTTCAAGTGAAATGAGATCTACCAGTTTCAGATCATTCAGGAGAAAGTTCCCTGCAGAGGAGGCAGCAAAGCTAAACGATCTTTCCCGAGCTCAGTGCGGACACGAGGAACAGACAGTTCAACAACATCACAGGAACATAAATAAGAAACAAACCAAGAAGAGTGTTATAAACAAAGACTGGTTATACCTGCACTGCATTTAAATATGTGTTCGCTCATCATATACAGACTTCCCTCAGGGTGCATTAGAGTATTAGAGCTATCACAGAGTACTTCCAGCTCTCAGGTTATTGTGATGGTTTTAAATCACTCATTAATAGAGCCTCAGTGCGGGTTTTTCAGCTTACCTGTACGTCCAGGGAGACAGGGCACGGTTCTTCAGCTTCCCGCGCATCTCTGTGGCGGCCTGTGCGCATGTCCTCCGCGGCTGCTCCGTGGGGACTCTCAGATTGTTCTCGTAGCGTCTCCTCAAATTGTCCGAGCGGTCTTTGAACGCATCCTGACCGAGACAGCTGGAGCTTGTGCCGGCGGCAGGTGAGGCGGTGTGTATGAGCAGAGAGCCGAGGGAGACGATCTGTGGATCAACAACACGTTTAACGACACATTTAGAACAAAGTGCGGACAGTTTCAAGCGTTCACTGAGAAGCTTCAGTTACCATGTGCACACTGACCCACGCCATCCTGACCCGGGAGACAAGGAGACTGACCCCGGCTCCATTTTACCCGGTTTATATATGTTTACAGTCCCAACACGTGTAGACCTGGAACATTCTTAACCCGAGTTTTTTCCTCCTGAATCCGACAGAAAAACATCATCCTACTCTAAACCCCGCCCCCCTCTCCGGACAGGGCGGGTGTGTCATACGAGCACCCCTGAGCTCTTTAAAGGCTTCTGATTTCTTTTTTTATCTCCCTCTTTGAGCTCTCTCTGCACCTCTGACCTCCAATGTTTCCCCCTCATGCAGGTTTATGACTCCATGATGTCCTCTCTCTCTCTCAGCAGAACAAGTTGATTCATGAATTCATTGATTGTTTTTTCTGCTTTTCTTTCAATGACTTGTCTTAATGAACCCTCCTGTTTGTTCGGTGGTCAGGTACAGCACTAATGTTCCCGGTGAATGTTTACTCAACAACAAGTTGTCAGCAACTAAAGCAATCCTAATACACATTGTTTGGACCTCATTACTGAAACCATTACTAATAATACAATCAGTATTATCACAGATCCTGGTTCTGTTGTCCGCTCGTTCAAACTATTGGCCGCGTTGAAAAAGAGAGTTAGGATTAGTGTTGAAGGAAAAGTTTAAGAATGTTAAGAACAAGAAGTGAACAAATAAACCAGAGATGACTTATATGAACAAGTTTGTTTCTCCCCCCCCCTGCATGTTTCAGATAAAAGGTGAACAAAGGTGTGTCCTTAGTTTCCCCCCCCCCTCAGGTTAAGAGTCTGGGTGTCATCCTTGACAGCACACTTTCATTCCAATCCCATATCAATAACATTTCCCGGTCTGCATACTTCCATCTACGTAACATCAACCGACTCCGCCCCTCCCTCACCCCCCATACTACCTCCATTCTTGTCCACAGCCTCGTCACCTCCCGGATTGATTACTGTAACTCTCTCCTCTTCGGCCTCCCTCATAAGTCCCTCCACAAGCTCCAACTGGTTCAAAACTCTGCTGCCCGGATTGTCACCAAAACCCCCTCATTCCATCACATCACCCCCATCCTACAGCAACTCCACTGGCTCCCGGTTAAACAACAAATCGCCTTCAAACTCCTCCTGTACACCTTCAAGGCCATCCACAACCTCGCCCCTCCATATCTGTCTGACCTCCTTCACATCGCCACTCAAGCCCGCTCCCTCAGATCCTCCTCCTCCATCCACCTCACTGTACCCTCTGCACGCCTCAGCACCATGGGGGGCAGAGCTTTCAGCCGCTCTGCTCCCCAGCTCTGGAACTCTCTACCACCGGACATACGCAACATTGACTCTCTCCCCATCTTCAAATCCAGACTCAAAACCCACCTGTTCAAGATCGCCTTCTCACTCTAAACCATATCACTGCAAATTACTCCGTCACACTCCATTTTATTTATTTCATCGTATACTGATCATTGTGTTTTTTAAATGTTATTGTGGTTTTTAAATGTTGATTGTTGTACAGTGTCCTTGGGTGTCCTGAAAGGCGCTTTTAAATAAAATGTATTATATTATTTATTATTTTATGCTGCGTTCCAGTTGAACTGGGAAGTGGGAAATTCCGAGTTCCCAGTCGGAAGTGTCAACTGGAACGCCCCCTGAAGTCGTAATTACTAGTCGGAAACTCGGAGAAGTCGGAGTAGCCCGAGTTAAAATCCAACATGGCTGCTACGTGCATCAACCGTACGTTAAAGCTGAGACTATAGTGTTTATGAGCCGCTTGTTCCTCTCTCTGTGTGATTAAATCAATCACTCTGATAGTATCGTGACAGTTCTATCTGTGGACATGTTGTCATGTTATTTTTGTGCACAAACTATCACGTAGTGTGTTGTTATCGTCTGGTGTTAGCTAACAGAACAAAGGTACTCCTGGAGGCGTCCATGTTGCTTTTCCGACTTGCAACTGGAACACGCTCAACTCGGGTGTGACGTCATTCCCAGCTCCGACTTCCCAGTTCCGAGGTAACTGGAACGCAGCATAATTATAACTTGTAACAGGAATGATGTCGGGAGGCCAGAAGGACAGCTTTCTATGAATGTGCGTGAAACAATCTCGTCATTCTGTTGACAGTTCACAATTTCTCCCTCTCATAAACACTCATCAGAGTGATCCAATCAGAATGATGCACGCACATCATCACGTCATGTGTGGTCCTCGTCCTCTTGCTAACAAATGACACCAGAAGTCCAGAAAGAGAGCATTGGACATAACTTAGGTTTTGAAGACAAGCTGTGATGTATGTGCTGACATGTCAGCTTTGTAAAGCTCCGTGACTTATTGACAGCAGAACTTGTCGTCCATCCTGTGTGAAAGCCGTCATTCCGCCGTCTGCGCCGACGCGAGTGGCCGCATATCCAGTAGCTCCGTCCCTGTCGTATTTGTTTTTAGTTTTTTTAGTATTTTATTGGTTGTTTTATGCCGACTTTAACTTTGTAGTACACTTTACGGTGTAGAACTTTGTATATCCTATGGATACGTTTTCTCCTTTTCGGGAATATAGCAGTGGAAAACTTGTTTATTCAAGGGAGAAGCTGCTCTCACTCCGAACAACGGGACAAGCCGGCATCGTTCACCCCATACCGGAGGAGCTGAGGCGGAGGTACAGAGGCTGCAGAGCCGGAGCCAAGGTGAAGGCTAGGCTAGCGGCTAAGCGCTGGAAATACAAGCCCTCTGTTCCGGCGATAGTTATGGGGAACGTGAACTGTTTAACCAACAAGACAGATGAGCTGGCTGCCCTTGTGAGGAATGACCGGACATTTAGAGAGTGCAGTTTAATGTGCTTCACAGAAACCTGGCTGACCCAAAACACCCCGGACGCTAACGTGGATCTACCGGGCTTCACAACAGTGAGAGCGGACCGAGACACCAAACGCAGTGGCAAACGGAAAGGAGGAGGGCTGGCGCTGTTTATTAACACCAGATGGTGCCACCAGGGACATGTTACTGTGAAGGAGGCAACGTGCAGCAGGGATATCGAGCTGCTAGCGGTAGGTCTCCGACCATACTACATGCCCAGAGAATTCTCCCACGCCATTGTTGTTTGTTGCTACGTCCCTCCGCGGGCGCACGCTGACACCGCGTGTGACGTCATCCACTCCACGATCGCAAGACTACAAACACAGCACCCTGAAGCATTCATAGCCATCTCTGGGGACTTTAATCATGTTACATTGGACTCAACACTACCGGACTTTCACCAGTTTGTAAGCTGTCCTACCAGGAAGAACAGGACAATAGACCTCCTGTATGTAAATGTGAAGGACGCTTACACTGCCACCCCCCTACCACCTCTGGGGAAGTCTGACCACAACCTGGTCCTTCTGAAACCACAGTACAAGCCACAGATTCAAAGGCAACCAGTAACCACACGCACCTTCAGGAAGTGGTCTCCTGAGGCAGAAGAGGCACTCAGAGACTGCTTTGAGACCACTGACTGGAGTGCCTTGCAGGAGCCACACGGTGAGGATATTGAGGGGGTCACACACTGCACTACTGACTACATGAACTTCTGTATGGATGTTGTGGTCCCCACAAAAACTGTACGCTGCTTCCCGAACAACAAGCCCTGGATTACCAGTGAAGTCAAGGACATCCTCAACAGGAAGAAGAGGGCATTCAAGGAGGGAGACCAGGCAGAGCTGAAGCGCGTGCAGGGGGAACTCAAGGTCCGACTCAGAGAGGCAAAGGAGGAGTACAGAAGGAAGGTGGAGCAGAAGCTGCAGAACAACAACATGAGGGAGGTCTGGGAGGGCATGAAAACCATCACAGGCTGCAAGAAGAAAAACAACAACACAGAAGATGGGGACACTGTGAGAGCCAACCAGCTCAACCTGTTTTTTAACAGGTTTGACTGCCCAGCCGTTGCAGCAGGTAACTGCCCACTCAGCACCCCTCCTCACTCCCCCACCCTGACCTTCATCCCCCCCAATAACAACAACAACGGTAACTGCCCACTCAGCACCCCCCTCACACCCCCACCCTGACCTACATTCCCCCCAACAACAACAACAACGGTAACTGCCCACTCAGCACCTCTCTTCACACCCCCACCCTGACCTACATCCCCCCCAACAACAACAACAACAGTAACTGCCCACTCAGCACCTCTCCTCACACCCCCACCCTGACCTTCATCCCCCCCAACAACAACAACAACACCCCCACTGCCACCAGGACAAATACAACACCACCCCCCTCCATCTCCACAGACAATTCAACCCCCTCCCCTCCACCATCACCAGGGATCAGGTGAGCATAGAGCTGAGAAGACTCCGTCCCAGGAAGGCAGCGGGCCCGGACAGGGTGTGTCCTAGGATGCTTAAGGCCTGTGCTGCTGAGTTGGGGGAGCCGCTTCAGCATGTCTTCAACTTGAGCCTGCGGCTTGGGAAGGTCCCTGTGCTCTGGAAGACCTCGTGCCTCACCCCGGTCCCTAAGAAGAAAAACCCCAGTGAACCAGGCGACTTCAGGCCAATTGCACTGACATCCCACGTCATGAAGACCTTTGAACGGCTGCTGCTCCATCACCTCAGACCCCAGGTCGACCACGCGCAGGATCCACTGCAGTTTGCGTACCAGGCGAAGGTGGGCGTGGACGATGCCATCCTCTATCTGCTACACAGGGCGTACTCTCATCTGGACAAGGGGAGCAGCGCGATGAGAATCATGTTCTTTGATTTCTCAAGCGCCTTTGACACCATCCACCCCTCCTACTGAGAGACAAGCTGACTGAGATGAGGGTGGACTCGTACCTGGTGAGATGGATCACTGACTACCTCACAGAGAGACCACAGTACGTCAGACTGAAGAACTGCACATCTGACACTGTGGTCAGCAGCACCGGAGCACCACAGGGGACTGTGCTCTCTCCTGTCTTGTTCACCCTGTATACCTCTGACTTCCAGTATAACTCCGAGCTCTGCCACATGCAGAAATACTCAGATGACACTGCGATAGTTGGTTGTGTCAGGGATGGACAGGAGGAGGAGTACAGGAGCCTGATTGAGGACTTTGTGACGTGGTGCAGTTCGAACCATCTGCAGCTGAACACCTCCAAGACCAAGGAGATGGTGGTGGACTTCAGAAGGAACAAGCCACATCTGCAACCTGTTTCCATCGGGGGGTCGACGTGGAGGTGGTCAGGACCTACAGATATCTGGGGCTGCAGTTGGATGACAAACTGGACTGGTCACCAAACATGGACACTACCTGCAGGAAGGGACAAAGCCGTCTGTACTTCCTGAGAAGGCTGGGGTCCTTCAACATCTGCAAAAAGCTGCTGCAGATGTTTTACCAGTCTGTGGTGGCCAGTGTCCTCTTCTACGCTGTGGTGTGCTGGGGAGGAAGCAGCAAGAAGAGAGATGCAGCACGGCTGGACCGACTGGTGAGGAAGGCTGGCTCTGTGGTGGGCACAGAGCTGGACTCTCTGGTGACGGTTGCAGAGAGAAGGTCTTTGGACAAAATGCTCTCCATCATGGACAACACCCACCACCCTCTGCACAGCACCTTCACCAAGCAGAGGAGCATGTTCAGTGGCAGACTGCTGTCACAAGCGTGCTCCACGGACAGACTTAAGAACTCTTTTGTCCCCCCGGCCATAAGACTGTACAACATCTCACTGTCACGGCAAGGATAAAGCACTCAGTGACTCATGGACACATTTTTTCATCTGTACTGCTGTCCTAAGAGTCAGCCTCTAGTTGGACACTTTAATGCTCATCTGACAATCACTTTAATGTTTGCACTGACTGTTTAATGACTGTTTAATGTCTGCTTTCACATATTTTTGCTTGTCACATTTGACCATCACTTTATTTATTTATTTTTTTTGCACCTTAAATGTCTGCACTGACTGTTTTTCACACTCCTTGCACTACCTCCATCTTAAACACTACTGTAACACATACCCTCAGAAGGTCAACACTCTCCATCTCTTATGTACAGGTCTAACTACAGATGCTCTTTAACTGTTTATAGGTTTCTTTTAAATTGCACATATATTTCTATTCCTGCACAGGTTTGTACATTTCATTATATAAGTTGTATAGGTCTATTTTTAATTGCACAGGTTTAATTTTATAGGGGCTCCTTAAATCTTTGTTGTCGGGTTAATATATGTATGGGAGGGGGGACAGCGGGTGTTTATGGTAACAATTGCTATGTGTCTTACATGTTTGTATACTGCTACTGGATGCCTTGAATTTCCCTCGGGATCAATAAAGTATCTATCTATCTATCTATCTATCTAAAGCATAGGCTAGAAAACTTGACTATTGGCCTATTGTTTGTGTTTTTCAATTTAAAATGGTAAGACTAAAGTGTCGCAACATGTAGGATAAGCAATCTTTTGATAGTTAACCAACCGCATCGGACAAAAACTGGAGACGATCGGAAATGTACCCATCTATCTATAAATCCAGGAATCTCTGTGTGTGTGTTTGTTAGTCGAGTTTCTGGACAACCATTCATCCGATCGACGTCACACTTAGCTGGTGTGTTGCTGAGGACCCAAGGAAGTGCAGGTTGATTGTGAAGTTAGGATGAGCTCAGATTTGTGGCTAAAATATTTTTTTTAGTTTTGCTATGGCGAAATCCTACTGAAGCGTACGCTACCGGAAACACCAGACGAGCGGAAACAGCACGCACAGCGCACGCGCAGAGAGTAGTGGAGGGAAAAGCAGTTCTTTTTAATTTACAGACTCATTACAATCAGTTCAGTAAAAGATTCGTACACCGACACATTCGGCCAGTGTTCTTTACGTCACTGAGTTGACTGGACAGGACACACACGCAACGATACTTCAACTTATAACGTAAGTTTAACGTTACCATTTCGTTTTGCTAAATGGATGCTATCTTTAGTAAATACTCTCCAACTTTCCGTTTGACTGTAAATACTGTCCCAAATTCCCTTTGAATATTTACCGTTAGTCTGCCAAGCTTTTCAGTTTACGCCAGTAGCGTAGCCAGAAAAGAGACTTTGGGTGTGCATCAGAAAAACTGGGTGTGCCACATTTATTGTCAGATTGATGTGCACCTCTACAAATAGGCTCACAATAGGCTACATAAGGCCCCGTGTCCACCTAGCGTTTGTTTCTCAGCGCCAGCGTCTTTCTTCTGTTGTTTTTTTAAATGAGTAGAGAGCGTTCATAGCCAAAAGCGGCCGACTGGATGAAAAGTGCAGCGCCCAGCGTCTTGTTTTACAAACGCTCTGCCGTTTATGTGCGGCTGCTCCGAGCGCTCAAGTTGAAAATCTTTCAACTTTTCAGAAAGGCGCTGTTGACGTCACCGTCGCTCTTTTCAAAATGTATGATATTGCCCATATTTTAGCCTCCTACGGACCGTGTCTTGTACCCACATCCTCTTAGCTCCGTGTCTGCTTTGGTAAAAAACAATCTAATTTATAAAACATGCAGTAAAAAGTGACGGAGCAGTGTCTGTCAGACAGCGGCTGTTGTCAACACACTGTTGTCATAGAGACAGGACGGACGTGCAGCGCATTTTCTTCTCAGCGAACAAACGCTCATGCAAACACTCCAGAGCGCGCACAGCCAACACAGGGATAGTCATAACAGACGGTATAAAAAGTACCAGACTATTTGCTTTACAGCACAGAGAGTACGAGTGATGCACGGCTTGAACCTCAAACCGTGACTTAATAAATGTCAAGTGACAAAACAGCGATTAGAAAATAAGTGTTAATTCAGCAGATCTTCCCTCTGCTGCGCGCTGGGGGAGAAACAGACCTGCTGGCAGTTTTTCCGCTCCAGCCGCAGGATCTGCACCTTTGACAGCAGCACGCAAGAGTTTCTTCTACTATTGTGTTGCTGTAATGTTTAAAATTGATGATTAACGGGATGATTTGGGTGCAGTAGGTAGGCTAGTTGAATAACACATTTGACGTCGGGCGGAGTGGATTGGCTGTCGGCGAGGTGAGTGCGGGGCTTTAAAATAAAAAAATCAAATTTTAAAATAAAAAGTGTTCTGCTTCTGATTTTTTTTGGGTGTGCCAGCTGCTACTTTGGATGGCACCGGCACACCCTGGCACACCCGTGGCTACGCCACTGGTTTACGCGTTAGCTAACCGTCGTTAACAAAAGCCGGATGAAATCACTCGGCCAGGATGAAATCATTTGGCCAATGTTGTGTAACTTTGTTTGCTAAGAGTCTCTCTGATGCATTGTGACAGAACTTTCTATTTTAGTGTTGTAGTCAGGACTTTAGTGAGACCAAGAAGAGACCACGTCATTTAGGGATCAAGACCGAGTCAAGACCAAGACCATGTGCAGGGGGCGTGTCACTCACACCGTAACACCAGGAAGGTTACGGCCGTAACGGGGGATAAAATCAAACTACAAATGAATTGAAGTAATTTGGGTACGCCTTTAAAGAGGCGTTTTCCTTCTAATCACAGTAATGATGTGGAAAAATAGTCTTGACCGGTCTTTAAAATCCAGAGTCCCCCCAGTCTGAGACTGAGACAAGACAAAGTCAAAATGCTTTCAAATCCGAGACAAGACCGAGACTTTCAAAACGGCCTGGCACACTCTAAAAGATTTTAAAATCTTGAACGATTTGTAAAATGTGAGCGAGCCCACACGACGACACATCAGACAGATTGAACAGTTCAGGTCCAACTCAGCACGCCACACACTAACCGATTCATTCACCAACAACCAGCCTCTCCACTCTCAGAACTCGTCATCTCGCATGCGACTTAAGAGTAAATGAACATTTTGGTCTAACTCGTTTACAGGTCACCTTGTAGAAACACTTGTGTTGTCGCCACAAATCGACAAGTCACCCTACACGACAGGATATCGAACACGTTTAATATTTACGATTTCCAAGTGTTATCTCGAGGCGCTTTACAAAAGAGCGGGTTAAAGACCTTACTCATTGTTAATAAAAATGGGATAGGGGAGAGGGGATAAGATGCAGGAAGGATTTCTCCGTTGTATTCCTCACGTTCCTGTTGTCCACACTTCCTTTCTGCTGAGGTGGTGGTCGGAGCAGGCCGTGCATGAATGAGGACGGTGGTGGTTGTGGGGACGACACAGTCCGATGGTTGGGGCTGGGCGTCAGGCAACTGGGGTGGTAGTGCCAGATCACCTCGCTGAATGTTAGGGGAGCTCCGTCTACTCTGCCTCTGCTGCCGGAACAAGGCCTCCTGGCTTCTAACACACTGACACAGAGACGGGGGGGGGGGGAACGTATAGTAGCTCAGGAGCTGATGTAAATGCACAGGGGGGGGGGGGGGCACGGAGCCAAACGGTTACACCTGGTTATAAAGTACTTTGAGGTTGTGCACTTCTACGTTTATTTCTTTCATTAAACTTCATGCACACGCTGATTATTTTGGTTTCTCTTGCAGAGTTCTTCCTCTTCTCTCACTCGGGTTGTTTCAAAAGGTCGACTCTGACTTTAGAAATGTGACCCCTCCCCTCTTGCTGAGTAACTAAATAGTTTGGAGCTGCAACCTTTGATTCTGCAGAAATGAAACCATGACGAGAGAGAGTGTGATGACACGGCGGTGTGACTTCTTGCTGCCGTCGTCTCATGCAGGTCGCTCCCCTCCCCCTCGGTCTCCTCCCCCTCTGCTCCGCCTCGTATAAATGTTTTGCAGCCTGTATTTAGAAGTGCAAAGAGCTTCAGCATACTCTCCCTCAGCTCTTTCACTTCCTCGTGCTGACATGAGCCCAGTGCTTGAAGAATTTTGACCTTGAAAATGATGTTCAACTAGTTAGCCTGCTGTACCTGAGTGTGCAGGTGTTTCACAGTGTGCAGGTGTCAGGACAGTCCAGGTACCTGGGTTCCTGCAGGTCCTTAAAAATGAGATTTTTTTAAATGTCAGGTCATTATAAAGTTTCATTTCAACTTGCAGATGACCGCTCTGAATACTTTATTAAAACTACACCGTTCAGTTATCTGATTTTTATTCTTCTTTTAGTGGATTGTTGTCGCTCACCAGACAGTTCACGTTTACGACGTATTACGAACGTATTCACAGAAACAGACACACAGATATGAGACAGAGAATATGATGGGTAAATGAAAGTCCAAGGAGAGATTTTTCAAGATGAAAAATACAGGAAATGGTTGGCAGCAGAAGTCAGTGTGATGTGGTGGGTGGGCGTAGAGCCGGAGCGTTATTCATGAAGTAGGCAGCAGAGGGCGTGAGGTTTTGGTCCTGATGGACTGCAGCGTCTTGCCTTAGCAGGGGTGGGGTCCTCAGAGAGACTGTGTCTGGGGTGGGAGTGGTCTGCCACAAGTTCACCTGTGCGCTTCAGGGTCCTGGAGGTTTTTTTTTGCCCCGACAGACTCTAGAATCACCTCTGGCGTCCTCTGCTGTCAGTGTGGGAATGTGGTGTTGATGTGTAAACGTGACCTGTCGAGTTAAAGAGCTTTGAGTGGTCGGAAAAGAGCTGAACAAGTCCAAGTCCTTCCCCCATGCTCAGGGTATGAATCCCACCTGTTGTTGTTTCTCTGCAGCTCCTCACTGCCACCTTTACCGTCAACACAGAAAGTCTGAACCACAAAGAGAAATGTTGTCAGCGCAAAGATGTGATACTATTAAAGAAGTGATATTTGAATATATGACTCTTAAAGTCCTCTGATGTATCCTGGAGATAAATCTCTGCAGTCCACTGACAGAAGGACTCACAGGGGAGAATACTAGTTTATATTGTTCCCTCTAAGGTGCCTCCTTTTTTATTCCTAATTTAACTGAGTGTTTGCAAATGTGACGCTAACACAGACCCTGAACTGTTTCTCAGTCCGAGCTCATAGACATTCCGCAGGAGCACAAAAGTCAATCATTTCTGTGAGGTGATACAGTGTGACGCCAGGCTCCGCCCCCCTCCCTATAAATGTTTGTCACCTGGATTTAGACTCACAAATGAGCTCAGCGTCTGAGTCAGCTCACACTCGTACTACACAGTGTTTGTGACGAGTCACATCGTCTGATGCAATCACTCATATAACTCAGTGCAATCCTCTTCTCAGCTTGGTGGTTATTTTTAGCTCCCTGATGTCAGGGTGTAAACAGTGCTGTTGCTGTGGCAACACTGATAACCTGTTCTTCCTGAAAAGACAGGTCAGGGTTTTTATCAAAGGCGCACTACTGTAGGGTTTTTTTTGTCACATGGAAATTTGCTGACAGGATTTCCTCTTCAGGGCTTTCATCAGGGCTGACTCCTGAGGAAAGACGTGATGTGGAAGAGAACAGGAAACAGAATGCAGCAGGTTCATTAGAGCACGGAGATCGTAGAGGTGGCGTGCAGACAGTCTATGGTCGTGCAGCGATCACAGGGAATAAACGTCACCACCCCCTCCCACTCGCTCGAGGTGAATTCTCCTGATTATATCCTGTATCCTGTGTCTTTTTCGTCTGCGTTGCACTCTTGTTGCTATCTCAGATCGATGCTAGCTGAGTCATCCTCAGGACGTCCCTCTGAGCTCACGTATCCCACGTTTCCTGAAGTAAATCCCATCTGTTCATGTTTGGCAGGCTGAGGTCACACGTGGACCGCCAGATGCTCAGCTGCAGGATGAAATGTGCGAGAACCAGGAGAATGGAGATATCTCTCACAGAACTCACAGAGCGGGTCATAGAACTGTCTGCCAAACAGGGAGGGAGTCAGGGGGATTATTATTGTTCTGTGATTATGATGAAATACGTGAGCGTAGAAGTGACTAAGAAAAACCTCTCAGTGACTCAACACCCACATGACGGACACGGACACACACCCCTGATCAGCGTGCTGTAAGGGGAGAAACAAACACAGTGTTGCTGGCTTTCATTCAACGGTGTAATGAAACACGCTTCCCCTAGTGGCATAAACTGGAAGTGTAAAATAATAAACTCTAAAGATCTAACCAATCGATTACAGATATCATTTCAAACTTAGCAACATGAATTAACATGAACTGATAACACCAGCTTTTTAGCGGTTCTTATAGGGTACTTAACGAAACATTTTAGAAAGACACTTTAGTTTTATCTATAGTCATTTATGTTAGTGCACAATCTTAGCGCAGGTGAGAGAAGGTGCTTTCTTCAAAGTCCACGCAGTACGATATCAGAGCGTGCTCGAGGATTTCTCAGGTATTGAATCGGTCGGTCGGGCAGAGAGCTCGAAGGTACGTGCATCATTCAGGACGGACTATGTTCAGAAAAAACTGCAGGAATATTTCGTGAAGGACGGAGTGATTTTTTCTGAAATACATTTCAGGAGAAACAAGCTCTAACGTCACTTTTTCTCTGTCACTAATATCTCCACACCAACGTTCAGATGAAGAATTTTATTTTGTTGACAGTTTAATCAAACAGGAAAAACCTCGTGAAATAATTCATCTCTTTTATAAGAATTTTTCTCTCTGACTTCACCCGGAGTTTCTCCTCCAGCCTCCTCGTATTTATTCTGCAGAAAGTCAGAGTGAGCTGATGTGAGAACGCAGCAGGATATAATCAGGAGAATTCACCTGGAGCGAGTGGGAGGGGGTGGTTTTGATAACCATGATTATTCTAAAGGTCGCTTTGTTGGCGTGAAAGATTCATCCCAAAAAAACTTCAGGAACTGCGTCTCAGCCGCCTCATCTAATGGGGACACATTTAGACTAAAGACAAGCTGTTACAGATTTAACGTACGGTTGATGCACGTAGCAGCCATGTTGGATTTTAACTCGGGCTACTGATTTATGCTACGTTCCAGTTGAACTGGGAAGTGGGAAATTCCGAGTTCCCAGTCGGAAGTGTCAACTGGAACGCCCCCTGAAGTCGTAATTACTAGTCGGAAACTCGGAGAAGTCGGAGTAGCCCGAGTTAAAATCCAACATGGCTGCTACGTGCATCAACCGTACGTTAAAGCTGAGACTATAGTGTTTATGAGCCGCTTGTTCCTCTTTTTCTGTGATTAAATCAATCACACTGATAGTATCGTGACAGTTCTATCTGTGGACATGTGGTCATGTTATTTTCGTGCACAAACTATCACGTAGTGTGTTGTTATCGTCTGGTATTAGCTAACAGAACAAAGGTACTCCTGGAGGTGTCCATGTTGCTTTTCCGACTTGCAACTGGAACACGCTCAACTCGGGTGTGACGTCATTCCCAGCTCCGACTTTCCAGTTCCGAGGTAACTGGAACGCAGCATTTTCTCTGAGTTTCAGACTAGTAAATACGACTTCAGGGGGCGTTCCAGTTGACACTTCTCGACTGGGAACTCGGAATTTCCCACTTCGCAGTTCAACTGGAACGCAGCATTAGCTTTTGGAGGTGTTCAGAAGCGACACCGAAGATGAAGACTTCAGTGGATTCAGTGATGTGGAATGAGATCGAGAGCTTAGTGGACTCGCTGGCTTGTTATGTTTATTTAGCCTATAGTTTGTATGTTCTTTATGCTGTTGTGTAGCTGAATAACTGTTAATGTGTTACGTTAGCATACCGGACACCTATCAAGCCTGTTGTTCTGTGTGCTATTGTGTAGTTGAATAACTTGCCTTTCCAGATTAAATGTCTGTTCTCGGGCTTCGATTTTGTGAAATACATTTCTTAATAAATGCGACTTATAGTCCGGAAAATACAGTACATGTTTACTGAGTTTGTTGTGCTTACAGACGGTGTCGGCGATAAAAGACTTCAATTTGAGGCGCCACTATTCCAGTACGCACAAAGCTAATGCTGCGTTCCAGTTACCTCAGAACTGGGATCCTGGAGCTGGGAATGACGTCACACCCGAGTTGAGCGTGTTCCAGTTGCAAGTCGGAAAGCAACATGGACACCTCCAGGAGTACCTTTGTTTTGTTAGCTAATACCAGACGATAACAACACACCGCGTGATAGTTTGTGCACAAAAATAACATGGAAGGACGGATTGACTGCAGGGCAGAGGGAGGCTCAGGATGGGGGGTTCTGTCTCAGAGCTGATCACGGCCCAGACTGTGCCTAGAATTAGACAAATGAGATGACGGGACGAGGACGGAGGGTGAATGGATGAGGGGAAGGGAAGGAGGGTGAATGGATGAGGGGAAGGGAAGGAGGGTGAAGGGATGAGAGGAAGGGAAGGAGGGTGAATGGATGAGGGGAAGGGAAGGAGGGTGAATGGATGAGAGGAAGGGATGAGGGGAAGGGAAGGAGGGTGAAGGGATGAGGGGAAGGGAAGGAGGGTGAAGGGATGAGAGGAAGGGAAGGAGGGTGAAGGGATGAGGGGAAGGGAAGGAGGGTGAATGGATGAGGGGAAGGGAAGGAGGGTGAAGGGATGAGAGGAAGGGATGAGGGGAAGGGAAGGAGGGTGAAGGGATGAGGGGAAGGGAAGGAGGGTGAAGGGATGAGAGGAAGGGATGAGGGGAAGGGAAGGAGGGTGAAGGGATGAGAGGAAGGGATGAGGGGAAGGGAAGGAGGGTGAAGGGATGAGGGGAAGGGAAGGAGGGTGAATGGATGAGAGGAAGGGAAGGAGGGTGAAGGGATGAGGGGAAGGGAAGGAGGGTGAATGGATGAGAGGAAGGGAAGGAGGGTGAATGGATGAGAGGAAGGGAAGGAGGGTGAAGGGATGAGGGGAAGGGAAGGAGGGTGAATGGATGAGAGGAAGGGAAGGAGGGTGAAGGGATGAGGGGAAGGGAAGGAGGGTGAATGGATGAGAGGAAGGGAAGGAGGGTGAAGGGATGAGGGGAAGGGAAGGAGGGTGAAGGGATGAGGGGAAGGGAAGGAGGGTGAAGGGATGAGGGGAAGGGAAGGAGGGTGAATGGATGAGAGGAAGGGAAGGAGGGTGAAGGGATGAGGGGAAGGGAAGGAGGGTGAATGGATGAGGGGAAGGGAAGGAGGGTGAAGGGATGAGGGGAAGGGAAGGAGGGTGAAGGGATGAGGGGAAGGGAAGGAGGGTGAATGGATGAGGGGAAGGGAAGGAGGGTGAATGGATGAGAGGAAGGGAAGGAGGGTGAAGGGATGAGAGGAAGGGAAGGAGGGTGAAGGGATGAGGGGAAGGGAAGGAGGGTGAATGGATGAGGGGAAGGGAAGGAGGGTGAAGGGATGAGGGGAAGGGAAGGAGGGTGAATGGATGAGAGGAAGGGAAGGAGGGTGAAGGGATGAGAGGAAGGGAAGGAGGGTGAAGGGATGAGGGGAAGGGAAGGAGGGTGAATGGATGAGGGGAAGGGAAGGAGGGTGAAGGGATGAGGGGAAGGGAAGGAGGGTGAATGGATGAGAGGAAGGGAAGGAGGGTGAAGGGATGAGGGGAAGGGAAGGAGGGTGAATGGATGAGAGGAAGGGAAGGAGGGTGAAGGGATGAGAGGAAGGGAAGGAGGGTGAAGGGATGAGAGGAAGGGAAGGAGGGTGAAGGGATGAGGGGAAGGGAAGGAGGGTGAATGGATGAGAGGAAGGGAAGGAGGGTGAAGGGATGAGGGGAAGGGAAGGAGGGTGAATGGATGAGAGGAAGGGAAGGAGGGTGAAGGGATGAGAGGAAGGGAAGGAGGGTGAAGGGATGAGGGGAAGGGAAGGAGGGTGAAGGGATGAGGGGAAGGGAAGGAGGGTGAATGGATGAGGGGAAGGGAAGGAGGGTGAAGGGATGAGGGGAAGGGAAGGAGGGTGAATGGATGAGAGGAAGGGAAGGAGGGTGAAGGGATGAGGGGAAGGGAAGGAGGGTGAAGGGATGAGGGGAAGGGAAGGAGGGTGAATGGATGAGGGGAAGGGAAGGAGGGTGAAGGGATGAGGGGAAGGGAAGGAGGGTGAAGGGATGAGGGGAAGGGAAGGAGGGTGAATGGATGAGAGGAAGGGAAGGAGGGTGAAGGGATGAGGGGAAGGGAAGGAGGGTGAATGGATGAGAGGAGGGAAGGAGGGTGAAGGGAAGGAGGGTGAAGGGATGAGAGGAAGGGAAGGAGGGTGAAGGGATGAGAGGAAGGGAAGGAGGGTGAAGGGATGAGGGGAAGGGAAGGAGGGTGAATGGATGAGGGGAAGGGAAGGAGGGTGAAGGGATGAGGGGAAGGGAAGGAGGGTGAATGGATGAGAG
Source organism: Tautogolabrus adspersus (assembly GCA_020745685.1). NCBI lineage: Eukaryota > Metazoa > Chordata > Actinopteri > Labriformes > Labridae > Tautogolabrus > Tautogolabrus adspersus. The sequence goes on along the minus strand of CM036535.1, from coordinate 35,713,824 downwards.
GAAGGGAAGGAGGGTGAAGGGATGAGGGGAAGGGAAGGAGGGTGAATGGATGAGGGGAAGGGAAGGAGGGTGAATGGATGAGAACCTAAGTTAATATTTGAATCATTTCTAAGCATCTCAAAGGTTTCTTTTTTTCCAGAGTAAAGATTCATGTTCATGACCGCTCTGACTTCAAACAAAGACTATAGTTTTATTTAAAGGGCCCTTTCCTCCATCGGGGCCCTGGGTTGTCAGCCCCACCCCCAAGATTACTTTAACTTTAAATTCTCCTGAACGATGACATGTTGATATTGTCCATGTTGATATTGTCCTCAGTTGATTTCTGTCCAGGCTCTGTGTGTTTCAGTTTTAGACGAAGACGTCACCTCATGTTAAAACTGAATCATAAAATGAATCATGCAGCCTGTGGGAGGGTTTTGTTTAAAGGGTGGAAGGGCGCCCTCTGCAGTCCTCTGTGTGTACTGCAGCTGTGTGAGTTCATGATTTCTCACAGTGTTTGTCATCGTCCGACCTTTTGCTCTTATTCTTCATGTGTTTGTGGAGTTTCAGGGTGGAGAGATCTTATGTAGCAGTGAGTCATAACTTTGACTTTTAGATCACAGCCAATAAGATCACCAAATGATGACATGCAGCTTCTCTAAAGGTCGTTCATTAGTAAGCATGAGGAAGATTAGGGTTTCACATGCAAGCTTTCTTAGGGCGCGTGATTGTCCCCCCCCTCCTCATTCCCCCGCTGGCCTGGACTCACACTGCTCCAGGACTAACCGGGCCTGAGCACGGTTACCTCTTAACGTCATAATACAACACATGCATGGCTTTACGTAATTATGAAGCGTGCTTAAGTTAACAACACAGGTGGACTCAAACAATGAATAAATAAAAGGGACACACATCAGAGAACAACACAGAGAACATGACGGCTACTTTACTGACTTTGTGGTTTATTTTGAGTCATGTTAGTCAGATACAGACAGAACATGTCAGTGGTTAGTGCTGTTGCCTCACAGCGAGCAGGTTCCTGGTTTGAATCCCCGTCTGACAGGAGCCTCTCTGTGTGGAGTTTGCATGTTCTCCCCGTGCATGCGTGGGTTCTCTCCGGGTTCTCCGGCTTCCTCCCACAGTCCAAAGACATGCTCGTTAGGTTCACTGGTGACTCTAAATTGTCCGTAGGTGTGAATGTGAGTGTGGCTGGTTGTCTGTCTCTATATGTCAGCTCTGTGATTGGCTGGAGACCAGTCCAGGGTGTAACCCCGCCTCTCACCCAATGACAGCTGGAATCAGCTACAGCCCCTGTGACCCCGAACGGGAAAGGTAGTATAGATAATGGATGTTAAAGGTTTCAGTTTACAAAAAGTTTCATAAATAACAACAAATCTGTGGGGTGCCCCATGTACGTAGGCTGTAGTCCTCATTTCCTGCTCTATCTATCCCTGATTTCCAACGCTATCCACTGTCCTATTTTTACAACCAAGTTCCAAAAAGCCCCAAAATAACTACAAATCTGTCGTCAGGATTGAAATGTGGAAAAATGTAACATTTAACATCAGAAAAAAGACAGAAGAGTCTCCTGCCTGAAGAATCTGATGCAGCTCTTCTGTGGCGTCCGTCACTTCCTGTCCCAGCAGCCTTAAGCAGTCGTTGCACACACCTGTGCAGCCATCTCCAGGTCCGTCAGAGCGAGCTCCCTCACCTCCTCCAGCAGAGAGTACAGGTTGGGGGTTTTACTCTGCCTGTACTCCCTCTCCTCTTTAGACAGTTTAGGCCTCCTCGCCTCCTTCTCCTGCGCCTGCTGGCTCGCCTCCTCGGCCAGACGCACCACCTCCTGCACCAGGTTGCTGCGGCCCTGTGGGCGGGGCTTCTTGGGCTCTGCGCTGCTGTGGGGCTTGTTGCTGATGACTTCCAGGTTTAAGCTGTCTGCGTGGAAGTTTGAGGAGCGGACAGAGATACGGACCTGAGGAGAGCAGAGGATTAGAAGGAACCTTTAAATGATTAAAACCCTTAAGTGTTCACCAAAGTTTAAAGTCAAAAGACGATAATATGAGCTGAGCGTTTAGCGACTCACTGTGATGTGGTCGAACAGTCTGAAGGTGGAGGTGCCACCGACGGAGGTGGTGCTGATGTGGTCTGAGGATCGTCTCACGGAACCGCTCTGCCAATCACAGCCGCCGTCCTTTCCCGCAGAGACCACCTGACCCTCGCGGTTCTTCAAATACACCGGAGCTTTGACACCGTACCTGCAGAGAGCACAGGTGGAGTCAGGCCTGCTGGACTGAAATACTTTACAAACAATTAGAAAAGCTAATAATCCGGTCTCATTGGTTGGACGATCTCTGAAAGAGAGAATACTTTCACACAAACTCTGCGGTACGAGCGAGAGAGGTTGGTTTAGAGTATGAATGACTAAGGGGTGCAAAGGTTAACATTTAGGATCGCTTAGGCTCCTAAATGATGGAATGTGTGACTTTTTGATCCAGTAGATGTCGCCCTTGAGCTCCAGCATGAAACCAAAACAAACTGCTGCTTGGCCACACCTCCATGTTACTGAAGCCTCCGCTCTCCTCCAGAGACACACCTCCAACCCCTCTTCACTCGAGTTTACACAAAGACGGCGGACAAATATCCTTTCCTCGAGCTGCAATCACCTGTGTCCAGCGCTCTTTAGTTAGCTCGTAGCTTCACATGTAAACTGACACAGAATGAGCGTGATCTAAAAACTTACGTGACATCCAAATAATCAGTGAGTATGTTCTTCTTCTTCTCTCTAGTCCTTGACTAAAACAGCTTTTATACACAAGGGGAGGAGCCGGCCGTCCCGTCCATGTAAACACGGCTCTGACAACAACACAGCCAGCGGGACTCGAGCTTCTCCCTCATTGTAGACAGTCATGACTCAGAGACACATTTACACAGGAGAGACTGGATTTATGATTTATTGATGTGGAACATGTTCATGTGAACCCCTCCCTATCCAACCATAAGCCCTGCCACCATGTTGGGGAAGAGAGACGTCCCCACCAACTCAGGGAGGCTATCAGTAGAGGCATAATGGCGGAGTTCGTTGCAAAAGAAGGAGAAACCCAACCGAATCATATTGGCGCTGTATATCTGACTGGAGATCAGTGGTAGAAGCGGCTGGCCTCGGTCACTGAGGGAGAGTTGGGGGAGGAGGCGTGCTGAGGGGACACCGGTGGTACGCAGGCTCTCTCCGGTGGTACGCAAAGGAATCTCCAAAATATATATAAAAAAAAGTTTTTGTTGTTGTCGTCCTCTTTTCTGTTTTGTATCTATTAGCTTTGTTTTTATATCAAATGTTTTCTCCTCTAAATTAAAGTCGTTTTTACAACAAACAACTTTAATCTGCTCAATTTCTCCACGCACGCACACAGACATAAACACCCGGAGGACGCCTCGCGTTTTCAAAAGTTCCACTCGATATTCTTTTATTTATAGGAGTCCAACTTCAGAGGCTGAACATGAACATTTTTAAAACGAAGCTTCAGGTTTGATGCATTTACAAGAGTACGGACAGTGGACCTTATCGCTCCCTCCCTCTGTCTCTCTCTCTCTCTCTCTCTCTCTCCCTCCCTCTCCCTCTCTCTCTGTCTGTCTCTCTCTCTCCCTCTGTCTCTCTCTCTCCCTCTGTCTGTCTCTCTCTCCCTCTGTCTCTCTCTCTCCCTCTGTATGTCTCTCTCCCTCTGTCTCTCTCTCTCCCTCTGTCTTCTCCCTCCCTCCCTCTCTTCCTCTCCCACTCTCTCTCTCCCTCCCTCTCCCTCTCTCTCTGTCTGTCTCTCTCTCTCCCTCTGTCTCTCTCTCTCCCTCTGTCTGTCTCTCTCTCTCCCTGTCTCTCTCTCTCCCTCTGTATGTCTCTCTCCCTCTGTCTCTCTCTCTCCCTCTGTCTTCTCCCTCCCTCCCTCTCTTCCTCTCCCACTCTCTCTCTCCCTCTCTCTCCCTCTCTCTCTCCCTCTGTCTTCTCCCTCCCTCTCTCTCTCCCTCCCTCCCTCTCTTCCTCTCCCACTCTCTCTCTCTCTCTCTCCCTCTGTCTCTCTCTCTCCCTCTCTCTCTTCCTCTCTCTCTCTCTCTCTCTCTCTCTCCCTCTCTCTCTCTCTCTCTCTCTCTCTGAAGCTGATGTGATTCTGCTCTCTTTTGCTGTCTTAACTCTCCGCAGGAGTCCAGAGGTCATTTTTTCTTAAAAGGGAGTTTTGCAATGTTGAACGCAGAGCCTTATAATAGAGGCTCTGGTTGCACAGAGCCTGCACTCTCTCTCTCCCCCGCTCGCTCTCTCGTGCACGCAGCAATTTTATGAATAAATGAAAAATTAAATAAGAGCAGGTCGGAAATATACTTTGGCGGCCATAAATGTACGTGGGCGGCCTGCCCAGGTATCGTCTATGTGTGGGAAACACTGGAGACTCAATATGTTCAAACAGGTAGTTGGTGTCTTTTTTTGATTCGTGTAAATGTCAGAGTTGTGTGGCGTTTAAGTTCCAGTTCTAGCCCTTAGTAGGCCGACAGCGTAGCTGCCAACAGTCAATAATAAATAATATTCTTTTTATGAAGACATTCGCCTCCTGCGTGAAATGTGTGTAGAAATAGGCCTACACTGCAACGTCTACCATGATGCTGGTACTTAAAGAGTCAAATATTTTCGGAGGTGGTACGCAGTTTAAAAAGTTTGAGAACCACTGATCTAGTGCAACATTAAAATAAAAACGCTAATCTATCCAGAAAAGGCAAGATGTATATATCAGTGCATGGCCCCCAAAACAACTTCAGTCAGTTTCTTACTCTGGGACAAACACCAGCACGCCGTTATCTCGGATGGCGTAGATGACAGCGTCAGCCACACAGTGCGGGTCAGTCTGAGGGTCTCTCTCTTTGAAGAAGAGACACTGAAACAGCTCGGTGGACAGTTTCTGAGCCTGCTTGGCTGCCTGGATGGATGAATCAGAGGTCAAAGGTCAGAATATTGTAATCGACACAGAGAGTAAGAGAGTAGTGGATCATTAAACAGCTCTGACCCGGTTCTTGTTGTTGATGTGCTGAGCGGTTTCATCCAGCTCTTTGTGACCTGCCAGCGGTTTACCAGGCTCCGCCCCCGTCGTGTCCATGGCGATGGCGGCAGTGAGGAGGCGGTGAACCACAATGTCGGCATAGCGACGGATGGGAGAGGTGAAGTGTGTGTACCGGTCCAGAGCCAAACCTGAGAGACAAAAAAGTTCAATTATTTTAGCCCTACGGTGAAACCAACTCTGGTGTGCTTGGAAGCGAGACCCGTGTTTACGAGCGGACCAGACGTACGTACCTTGCTTAAAAGAATGGTAAAGAATTCCCTAACGCTTTGCGTCTGTCTAACTCCGCCCTCTGGTCCACACATGTTCAAATGAAGTTCCAGTGTACAAGCAAAGCTTTTGATCTGTGTGGAGGTGTTGTTTTGTCTTTTACCGTAATGGTAGAACTGGTCCTGGGACAGAAGACCGGTAGAGAAGTACAGAGCCTGGGACATGGCTGTGGTGGCCATCATCCTCAGCAGCCTGTTCACCAGTGGGTCCTGAGGGTCCACAGCCCGGTCCAGAGAGTCCGCTAAAGCCTTGTTGGTCCTGGAGGAACAGAATCACCTGTTCAGGTATGTGGCTACCTTAGAGATTTTTCCATGGCACAATAACGAAACAATTCATGCCGGTCTCTTAATGATCGTGTGACTAGGTGCAAAGGGATGCATGTAAAATTAATGAGCTCCTGTAGAGGACGCCGTTCAGTCACCTGGTGTCGATGGCGAACCCCCCGGCTGAAGCACTCTCCAGCAGCTGGTTGAAGAAATCCTCCCGTGGTTGGGGGTGACACCTGAGCAGGGCCTGATGGGGGAACTTCTCTTGGATCTTGCGCGCCACCCAGTGGTTGGCGTAGATCATGCACTCTGCCACCGTCTCATGGACCTCGAGGGGCTGCCGGGGGACGAGCGCCGTGATGTTCCTCTCCTCGTCCAGCTGGGCTCGAACCTGAGAGGAAGGAGTTTGATTCAATATGTGTGGACTAAAGGACTTTCACGTTTCAAAATCAGATAAGAAGTGAAAAAAAGGAAGGAAACATTTACCAAACGACACATCATACCTCTACCCCTTCCAGCTCGAGAGCGCCCCCTTTGTCCCTTTGAGCCCGCAGGTGTCTGGCTACATGTGTTAGCATCTCCAGAGCCTGTGTGAGCTGAGCTAGCTTAGCATCCCTCTCCTCAGACGTCAGCTTGGTCAGCTCAGGTACCTCGGCCTCCTCTCCGTTAAGGAGCGCCTGAGCGAGCTCGTAGTAGAGCTGGTAGGAGGAGCGGATGATTGTGCGACCGTACCACACCTTAGTGACGGCGAGGGTTTCTGCATCAAGCTCCCACAGCACGCTCATGGCATACCTGAAACATATACACACACACATTTAAAGATTTTACTTTCCTTATTTCCTCTAAACCTTAAAAACACAAATAACACAGAGACGAGGAGATTCTCACCTGTCGACTCCTCCCAGCAGAGAGCAGAGGTCTGCACTGAGGGCAGCAGGTAACATGTCGTATCGCCGGTCTGCCAGGTAGTAGGTGGTAGCTCTGAGAAAGAAAAAAAACCAAGGATAAAAACAGAAAAATCCTGCACACATGTATTTCATTCGACAGATGTGTAGTGGAGAAATGAGTCCATTAAAAACAAAAACATCCCATGACAAAAGGAAGGAGACGGAGAAGTGGCGTGCATTTTAATATACGGTCAATGATTTGGACGACATCACGCTTCTATGGCCCTTCACACGTGTCAAACTAGTTTAGACACAAATGGTAGGGCTGAGTGGAAACATATATTGCAATGCATCGATGAATCAATTTGTCAATTCAGAAAATCCTGCTATCAATTATTTATGTTGTAATGAAGCCCCAGACCTGTGGGGGGCACTGTGGCTGCCACATACTGGGATTCGCGTTGTACACATCCCACTTGGCTCCATACTTGGTCCCATCATATCCTCCTTGAATATGCTTCCCCTGGGGTCCATTCTTGGAAAATATGGAATCTTTTTCCATTTCTACGCCAAACACACGCAGCTAAACTAGCCCTTGAAAATCAAAGCCACTAACGAAGCCCCAGACCTGTGGGGGCCCATTGGGTGCCCTGTGGAGGCCCTGTGGGTGCCCTGTGAGGGCCCTGTGGGGGCCCTGTGAGGGCCCTGTGGGTGCCCTGTGGGTGCCCTGTGGGTGCCCTGTGGGGGCCCTGTGGGTGCCCTGTGGGTGCCCTGTGAGGGCCCTGTGGGGGCCCTGTGAAGGCCCTGTGGGTGCCCTGTGGGGGCCCTGTGGGTGCCCTGTGGGGGCCCTGTGAGGGCCCTGTGAGGGCCCTGTGGGTGCATTGTAAAGAGGCCCCACTTGACTTAATGTCTGTAAAATACAGTTTAGAGACGATTTGTTCTAAATCAATACAATTAATGCATACAGAATTATTTAACCAATATCAGAAGGTACTGTAAGGAATGATCTGGGTATTTCTGTCATCTATTTGTATTATTCAAAGTCAAAGTCATCTTTATTGTCAATTTTACAATACGTTCTGTATACAGAAAAATCGAAAAAACGTTTTTCTCTGAGCCACGGTGCAATTATCGAATCGAATATCGAATTGTGCCAAAAAGAATTGTTGATTCTGGGGATTCGGCCGTTCTTATGCTTTTATATCTCACATTGCTTTCAACACTCGTCAGAAGCTCTGGGTTGGTATTAAAGGTACCGCTTCGGAGTGGCTGACAGAAGTTTCTCAGTCTGCCTTGGTGATGGTACATCCTTCCATCCTTTGGAGCCCTTGAATATTCTCCTTGAATATGCTTCACTTGGGGTCCATTCTTAAAAAATACGGAATCTCTTTCCATTTCTACGCCGAAGACACGCAGCTGTGCTAGCCCTTGGAAATCAAAGCTGCTTAGCCTGTGGGCCGTCTCAAAGACATCAAAGCTTGGATGGTGTTGAATCTTCTCAAGCTCGGTGAGGGCAAGACGGAGGTCATTATATTTTGACCTGAGGGAGGCTGCTCCAACCCCAGTATGGACCTGCCATAGAATCCTCTCATAAACCCTCAGTAAAAAATCTGTGGGTCTGGGAATTAAATAATTAAATACCTGGTGCGTGCCTCCAGGTCAGTGAGTGAGCCCTCTGTGACAAAGTGCGTGACATCTGCGATGTGGACACCAAGCTCCAGGAGCTTCCCTCCAGCGATGCTGCGTATGGACAGCGTGTCGTCCACGTCCTCACAGCCCCGCGGGTCGATGCTGAACACCAGGTGAGTCCCCCTGAGGTCACGCCTCTCGGTCACCTGTGATGGATCCATCCTCCACGGCTTTTCCGGAGAGTTCACCGGCATCTCTCTCAGCTGAGGACGAACGTACAGACGCAAAGAGAAGATGCAAGGTTACACGAGGTCTTTAAGGGTTTAGGAACAAAGTGAGGGGGACGAGTATGAATTATTTATCCTGCTCCAGGCTGAGATGAGAACCCTAACCCATGTGTGCTGTGCTGAGACACTTCTTCACCAGAGGACATGCTTTAGAAAATAAAATAAGCTGAATCAGAGCAGAGAGGAAAAACATCAAGTCCTTGGATTGCAATATTAAAAAGAATAACATCATGAAGGCTTGTTTAAAAAAAGAAGAAATAAAAAGGTTGACCAATGCTGTGTGGACTGAAAAGTAAAGAACAGTTTCAATGAGCCTATTCACTAAATTCCATTCACTGAAACTATGTAATCAAATGTCCTCATCGGGTAAATGCCCGCCAAAAACACTCTCCTGGACTCCAGAGAGACACTTCAGACCTGAAGAACAGTGTGCAGGGACACATCCTCTAGGTCAGTCATTTTCAAAATTGGGGTTGCCAGGGGGGCTGGTAGGCACTGTCGCCTCACAGCGAGGAGGTTCCTGGTTTGAATCCCCGTCTGACAGGAGCCTCTCTGTGGGTGCTTCTCACTTCTCTTATTTGCATCGAGTGTCCTCCAAGTTGCCTCCTCCACTTGCGTCTTAGTCCCTCCCACCAGAGATGCATGGAGGAAACGAAGCAGAGGAGAGAGGAACGAGGAGATCTGTTTGAAGAGACATGAGACGTCCTTTCCTCTACAGCGTCACGTGAAGCGACGTCTGTTTGTGATGATGTCATCAGCTGATCACGTTCAGCTGTCAGTCGTCTTTAACAGCTGTTTATGTCCGCACAAACACACACTGTATTATTTCTATCACACACAGTAACAGTGTTCAGTCTGTGTACTTTACCACATGAAGAACAACCTGCAGTCTAATAACCAAAAGGACAATTTCTACTGACTAAAAGATTTCATACTGAACTGATGAATTTATTCTTTGTATTAGTTTGGACTTATGATTGGACGATGAAGTGTGTATTTTATAAACAGATATTTATGTGAGAATGATTGATGAGGTTGTAAAAGATAGAAACTTTGTGAAGGTAAATAAGTGTGAATGTAAAAGGTGTTTGTGAGTGACAGACTCCCTCTGCATCAGACTCTCATCATCATCACACATTCAAACAGTCTGAGGGATCATGAACATGAAGGAATCATTTCTGAACACTTCATATTAACACACTGTTTGTTTGAGTGTGGGGAGTGATGGGCCTACACTCTGATTGGTTTATAGAACTGATGCTTCATATTTGGTTGTTAATCTTCATGTCAGACACTTTTTAATCCCAGCTCATCACAGACTCTTTACAAACTGACCCAGGATCTGTTTAAATGTCTTTTTAATGTCCGTCTTTTCTCCGGTATTAAACTCCGCTCATGTTGATAAGTTTCACTGAGTCTGATCCGCTGCAGCGTCCAATCAATGAATGATATTCGATAAGGGGGCGTGTCTGTCAGTAAAAACACTTCCGTAAAGCCAGCTCTCGTGTCTCCTCGGCCATCGCTCCTCTGATCTCCCTCCTCTCTCCTCGATCCTCTCTCCTCCTTTCAGTGTAAGAGCTTTGGGACGATCCTTAACATGGCGGGTCTAGAACTACTTCCGGTTCGGCCGAGGAGCGAGGACCGAGGAGATAGCAAATAAGAGAAGTGAGAAGTACCCTGTGTGGAGTTTGCATGTTCTCCCCGTGCATGGTGGGTTCTCTCCGGGTACTCTGGCTTCCTCCCACAGTCCAAAGACATGCTGGTTAGATTAACTGGTGACTCTAAATTCCCCGTAGGTGTGAATGTGAGTGTGGCTGGTTGTCTGTCTCTAAATGTCAGCCCGAACAGTCCAGGGTGTAACCCCGCCTCTCGAATAAAACAGCTGGGATCGGCTCCATCCCCCAGCGACAACGAAAGGGAAAAGCGGTATAGATAATGGATGTGTGGATTGGTCGCCAGGGGGCACTGGGGGGGGGGGGTCGCTGAAACTTGAATGGAAGAGGCATGTCTGACTGTGTGTGTGTATGTGGAGCTTCCGCTGTGCCGTGCTTTCGCAACGCAATGTGAATTCACAGACAGGGACACCAATATTACACCATCGTGGGATCAAAATGAATGTACAAAACTTGATGACGGCTAAGCTTAGTTCAACACAAAAGAAAAGCAGTCTAAAATAAACAGTAGAGTTCTTACCTGTGCGTCTGAGAAAGGAGGCACGTGGATGCAGTTCTCTATCAGGATCGTCTGGACCTCAGATTCCAGCTCTCCGGCCCGACCCAGCACCTGCACGCTGTGGCCGTTAGGATAGAGAGACGTGCTTTCCCACGAGTCAATCCTCACCACCACTCTGTGATCCTGAGAGAAGAAGACCGGGCGATTCTTATTATGTCTTCCAGTTAAAGGTCGAGTTTCGCTTCTTTAATCTTCTGTTAGCATGAAACCGGACAACTCGAGGATATACACTTTCTCTTTTTAGAGTTTAGAGAACACAAATAATCCTGCTTTCACAGGAGCACGGAGAGGACAACGGTATTTTACCACGATGACCAGTTCATTTAAGTTCTCTCAGGATCTCAACAGATTTATCTGGTTTACCTGGGATAACAGCAAATTCATTTTACTAAATCAACTCTCTCTCGGGGCGCCGGTAGTCTAGTAGTTAGTGTGCGTGCCTCATGTACGGAGTCTGTGGTTCCTCCAGGTGGGCGGCCCAGGTTAGAATCCGACCTGTGGCTCCGTCCTGCATGTCGTTCGCCACTCTCGCTCTTTCCCTGATTTCTGACTATATCCACTCATATCTGTATAAACTCTCTATCGAAACCAGCGTTGATGTCTTTAGATAACAAGATAAAGACGTTGATTTCTCATGAAAACATCCAAAATATACTTAAAATGACGGGAAACAGAGTAAGTTGAAATGTCTGCTTAGGGCTTCCGTACCATTTTGTTACACGCCGAGGAAAAGTTATCCTCTTACCAAAGTTCTACCGTTTATTTCTTGGATTTTCAGGTCGAAATAAAAGTCCAGCAAAACACCAGAAGTGGATCTAGTGAGGCATGAGCCTAAATGAGTTTGAGCAGACCTGCAGGGTGTCGGCCTGCTGAGTACTGATGCGGATCTTGGGGATTCGATGGTCCCAGGGTACGGCCAGGATTCTCTGCGAGTTCCTGCTCTGTGACTGAGTCCCGTCTCTGGGAGGAAAAGTTACCACGTAGTCCCTCCAGTTCCTCTGCAGGATCCCCACAACGCGACCTGCAGGTTTTCAAAATCAGAGTTATGATTGGCAGTTTGTTCTGATGTCATGTAGCAGCAGGTGATAAAGGTTTCAGGGCTGCAATGGTACCAGAATTTAAACTTCCATATCAGTCTCATAAAAATCAAACAATGTCAACAACTGTTTCAATACCACAGCAACAACAACACAAAGTCCTAGCCACTCAATGTGCGGTAGTTTCTTGCAAACTCCTGCACACGGTGTTGACACAGGTCAAAGGTCAACATCTCAATCATGATGTTGATATTATTAATGCACCGTTATCTCCACTTTGTTAAACAAGCTAACGAGCTCTGCAGAGTGAGAGTGTCAGAGCCTCGTTGAGTCCTTCCTTGTTCGTCTACACAAGCGACAGAGAGGTCAATAGAAACGAGGTTAAAACAGCGCGCCGTGTGGCTTTTGGGCAGTTAGGACACTCCAATAGGAAACAATAGAACATCAGGCTGATTTTGTCGCTGACACTCGCTCACGTCGCGTGCTGTCAGGACACAATGACAGACTTGCCGCTGGTCTTACTACTGTCCTCCCTTGTCTCGTGGTTATTGTAGTCACGCACGACTTCCTCCAGACACTTTCATGACGTAAGCGTCAAGATTTAAAATCCTAAATATCGATATGTTTGATATAAGTCGGGCAGCCCCGATGCGTTCTGAGCTGATCTGGGACGTTAAGATTGGATCGTTATTCGACTCACACTACAAGATAATCTGAACAAAAATCGATTCGGAGCATCCTCGAGGCGGGAACACTGCGACGATTGTCTGGAAGGAATCGGACGTGGAATCGTCCTGATTATGTTGTAGTGTGATCCAGTCAGACGAGAGAACACAGCTCAGTTAACGGGTTCAGAGTCTCTGCTGAGGACTCACCTGTAGGCATAGGTTTACTCTCGTTCTCCTCTCCGCTCTTTTCCTCGCCCTGACCTTCACTCAGAGCTGTGACCTTCCCTCTCCACTCGCTCTTCGGCAACAACTCGACCACAACCACGTCGCCGTGCACCGCCCGGTTACGATTCTTCACACCGAACACCATCACGCCCCAACTCAGATCTGAGTGGAAGAGAGACTAGAGGAGATGAGGCGGAGAGGACAGGAGATGTCTGTTTTAAAATAATCTTCGCATGATTTCTGCAGTTTCGTACCTTTGTTCTTGTCGGACAAACCGTCAGTCATGATCGAAGCTTCATTCTGAGCGCGGTGCTTACTGACATTCAGAGTTCCCTGAAAAAGGAAGGAAAGATTTGATTCACAGCTGCAACCATTAATCAGTATAACAATAAATGAATGCCCAAATACTTCTGTATTCAAAGTATATTTGTGTGGTGATTATTCAAAGACTAATCTATGTTCAATTTAGAGACTTAATTTAACCTCTTTGAATCTTGTGCCTCAGATTGAGCGCTGTGTAACTTGATAAATGTAGTCAAACACGCCCCCAAATTACACGCTGTCGTCAAAATAGGACCCAAAATGTTTTGAATTGTTTGGTTTGACAAAAGGAACAATTTGAAGGTGTGACTCCTAAGCTGTTTTCACATCTGCACTCCGGAAAATATCGAGATAATCTCAGGAGAACTGCTCCGGGTATTTTCCTGATCTGGTTGTTCACACATGCACCTCACAGCGGGAGACTCTCTGTCAGACAGGAGGGGGGGGGCGGGGGGTCTCCTGAGGTAAGTTGTGACGTAAGAAAAATGACGCAGACGAAGCAGCAGAGTCCTCTATACGACGCTATAATAAGAATATGTGTCTTTCTATCAATGCTACGTGTAGTTGAACAGAATCACAATCTGAACTAAAGAGTGGAGAAGAACATACTGGAGAACAGGAAACAGAATGCAGCAGGTTCATTAGAGCACGGAGATCGTAGAGGTGGCGTGCAGACAGTCTATGGTCGTGCAGCGATCACAGGGAATAAACGTCACCAACCCCTCCCACTCGCTCGAGGTGAATTCTCCTGATTATATCCTGCTGCGTTCTCACATCAGCTCACTCTGACTTTCTGCAGAATAAATACGAGGAGGCTGGAGGAGAAACTCCGGGTGAAGAGAGAAACATTCAGCTGTTTGTGTTCACACATGCAGCTTGCCAAAAAACTTCAGGAGTTTTCTGCAAGTGTGAAAGCCCTATTAGAGAGTGTTTTGAGATTTGCTTCCAACCTTTCACATTTTATAAACTGAACAATTAGTAAACCAGCTGCCTGAGAGACACATTTAAACTCCTGTTCAACTTTTAACTCGATTCTTCTCTGAGTTATTTTTCTCCGTTTGTCTTCTCCTAATTCTCTCCTCGTTGACCCCTAGTGGCTGGACAGAAGTATTTCCCCTTAAATCCAAGTGAATCCATTGCACAGGAAACAGAATCTTCACTACTTGCAGAATGAAATAAACTCTGCACAAGCTGACAGATGTACTGGATGTTTCTGTTTGTGAGTCTTCTTCTTTCCTCTTTTATTTGAACAGATATGAAGCTGTTGACACACGTACACCTACACGTACTCGTGCATCACTCGTGCATTACCTTGATGTAACGTCCAGACTTGATTCCGGCCTCCAGGACCTCAGCGGGCAGATGTTCACTGAACTCTTTCTGCGAGCTCTCACTCTCCTTCTCTTGCAGCGCCTGAGAGACCGAGCTGTACAGATCGTGAGCTGCCTGCAGGTCGGGCCAGAAATTTCTCAAAAAATCCTGCAAAAATAAAGATGAAATGTGGAGAAGAGTTTAGAGAGTAGCTGGAGGCACCAGTTGGAGACCTTAGATCTTACACATGAGGGCATTATATTACGCGCAGATGCAGATTATCATGCAGGATTTGATATGAGGGCGTTTAAATAACAACGCACCTTTATATTCAGGTTTTAATCTCTAAATAGAAGACTACACTTGGACTCAGTCCTCAGGGCTGAACGACCAAGCTGGCGTTCTTTGTTTCTTAATCGACTCATCTTTCGCGGGACGTTTGTAAAGATGTGTGTCGGGTACCTGGACCGAGATGACGTACACTCCAGAGTTGAGGCTGCTGTACTGAGCGATGGCTTTCTGATCCTCTGTGATCATCACCACGTCCATCATACCTGCCAGGTGGTTATGGTACCACACTGCTGCAGCATACACACACCTACAACACACACACACACACACACACACACACACACAGCATATATGAAAAGTGAGTCCACAGGTATACGATGCATGCAGACAGCATTAAAGAATACAGACTTCGTTTACAGCTCTGCTTACGGCCTCGTTTGTGTCATAAACCTGTTTCATTACAGCATGTCACACCTTTAAACCCTGCACTGAAACGACCCTGTGAACATAACGCAGACCGGATCATTAAGAGCGGCAACGCTACGACCAAATCTTTTATTAAAACCAAACTCGTGGTGCAAGCAGAACTTTTACAGCACATTTTAATCTCTCTTCTTTCTGTGTCAGAGGGAAAGGAAAAGGCCGGCAGCTGGAGACTGAACTTTTAAAGCTTTTATATCTTTTTAAAGAATCATCACCTCGTTTATAAAATGCTTCTCCGGCTGTTGTGAGTCATATGATTGTTATTACAAGATCTGCCTTTGTGGGGCTTTTCTTGTTTGTACGTCTGTCTGTCTTTGTGCTGCACTGCAGGTACTCGCCCTTGATTGGGAAAAGGCTGATTGGACAGAAGCTGGTGCTGCGTGCCTGTGTGTTATTGGAGGGTAGCTGAGGGCGCCACTTTCTAAAGGGAGCTGCAGAAACTGGAACACCACCCGCCTTCTTCCTCGCCTCCAAAGAGACAGACCGCTTTCTCTGGACAGCCTGGTGGGGAGTGGGGAACTGGTGATGCATTGGGCGGTTTTCCCTCTGCAGTGCTTTCCGGTCAGAAGCGGAGCAGTCACCATACCACACTGTGACACAGTTGGTTAGTATGCTCTCGATGGTGCTGAGGAGACAGTTGGGCCTTTTTTTAGTCTCCTCAGGAAGAAGAGGCGCTGATGAGCCTTCTTGATCAGGGAAGAGGTGTTGAGGGACCAGGAGAGATCCTCAGAGATGTGGACTCCCAGAAACTCAAAGTTGGTGACACGCTCAACCTCCGTCCCGTTGATATGGATGACCTCGGCCAGCTGACAAAGTTACATAGTGCTGAAAACAGGCGAGCGCTCTGTGGACATGAGAGAGACGCCATTCTCCATGTTGGAAGTTATTGTTCTATTAGATCGACTGTTTGAAGGAGGAGGAGTTACAGATTGTACTTTCACTGCAGCCTCACTCACAAACAAAACGTTCTGCAGACTAATTTTAACTCAAAGTGAATTGTGTGATGTAAACGTCTTTGTAGACATAACTGCACGGCTAAGATGATAAAACCGCCGCTGGAAACGTGACGTAACTTCTGTCATTTTCAAAACATATCCAGACATATATCGATCTCCAGCCTGTAGATTTAAATGTTATAAAGAACCAGAAAACTGGTCGTGGTGAAGCTTTGCTGCTTCTTCAAGTTTGATCTTTGTTTTCTACCTGAACGGGGGGGAGGAGTTATAAACACTGAATGTCCCGTCCCCCCCTGCACACATATGGAGACGGGCTGTTTTAAATGTTTGATTAACAGCTGAGCCTCAGGGCGGGGCCTTCAGTGCCGTATGGTTGTGCACCTCCAGCCTCTGGTGTACAAGTTGATCCCGAGTTTAATGTGATTCTCGATTTATACATTACTAAAGTGAAAGTTTTTAAACTTTCATCTTCAATCTGCTGCAGGACCCAGAGGCGCTGATACATCACTAAAACTTTCCTGTGGAAGCTGCACAATGAAGTGAATAAAAACGTCTCCTCCTTACCTAAACTCTCCTCCAGGTCTACACTCCCTCCCGCCCACTAAAGCTCTGCCAATGAAAGGCATCTGATCCAACCTTCACAACAGGGTCCTAAGACGCTAACTAGACTCTTCTCCTCTGTCGCCCCCCGGTGGTGGAACCAACTACCAAACTCCACTCGATCTGCAGAGTCCCTTTGCACCTTTAAGAAAAAGCTAAAGACCCAGCTCTTTATGAACACCTACAACCTTCATGATGACGATGTTGACGATGTTGACGATGGCTTGGATGCTGATTAGAACTCTCAAGAACAGCAGTTGATGTTGTGCTCTGCCTCTAGTCACTTCCTGTCAGCACCTGTGCTTTGCCTCTGGTCACTTCCTGTCAGCACCTGTGCTCTGCCTCTGGTCACTTCCTGTCAGCACCTGTGCTCTGCCTCTGGTCACTTCCTGTGTGTCTGATCAGTTTGCACTTCCTGACGTTGTTTCCTCTTCTCTTAATCCTTGCTTGTGTTGTTCTTACTCTCTGACATTCGTTGTTTTGGATAAAAGCGTCTGCTAAGTGAATTGTAGAATTGTGTAGAATTGTAGGTTATGAGCACTGACCTGGTCTGCCACCTCTCCTGGCTCTCCCCCTTCTCCCGCTCACAGTATGAATACTCTTGAAATTCGTTGGCGAACAGCACACAGTCATGTCGAGGGTCTTTGAGCAGGTTTCTCAGACGGTTGTACTGCCTGCACACAAACACACACAACAGAAGAAAATTAAGACTATTGTAAGGTCCGAGTCAGAGGAAAAACAAGGCTTGAAACTCTTCGCTTAGTGGTGTCCAAAACAAACACGCTGTCCCTCTAGGGTCGTCACAATACCAACATATTGAACATTGATATGAAACAGACTGTGTACATCATTTTTCAAGAAACTACAAATCCCACAATGCTTTGAGAATGATCCGTCTTCTTCTTAAATGTCACTTTAGTTGTTATTGTGTTTAAACTGTTAATACACGTGTTGTACTATGTTGTAGTTTAATAAAATTAAACTCACTGCGGCATGACGAGGTTATTAGTACATTTCCTGTTAGCGACTAGCTAGCCTGTTAGAGAAACTATCTGTTGGCATACAGCAGAGGGGATGGGACACATTGCCATGGTAACCAATCAGAGACGTTGCTGTGACGCTCATGGGTAGTGTAGTTCTTTTCCCCGATATAGTGAATAAATCTCGTTTTTCTTCAAACGAGGTTGATATTATACAACCTCGTGTCTCCTACAGGAGCATACACCATCGTTTCACACTCAGGTAGCTCGTGGTCAGTCTACCTGTGAGGGTTATGACATCATGGTTAATAATCGAATGCGCTATGGAGAAAATGAACAGGATTTTTACTTCAGGAACCTCACTGTTGGGTCGGTTAGGGAGAAGTGACATTGACGCTGAGGATGAAAATGGGCGCTTAGTGGACACAAGCATCATGTTAAGAACCTTCCCCTCATCTGACATTAACCTACGCTCACTGCTTCCATGTAAATACTGTTAAAACAATCGACCTCACGATGAACCCATACGTTACATAATTACATCGTTTATTCTCATGTTTATTTTATGACCTCCTGTACGTCCTGGCGCTGAGAGTGGGCCGCCTGATGCAGCACCACCAAAATCGCAGCCACCCTGGATAACTCCTCTCACCCTCTCCATGACGAGCTGTGGCAGACCCCCCCCCCCACGGTGTAAAACTGAGCGCTTATATGTGCACACATACCTGGCCATTAAAGCGGATTCTGTGTGCGTCATGTGCGTTGAAGTGTGATAAAAAAAAACTGCAGTTATTGATGCTTTTTGGTCTTAGGGTGTGTCTCCTTAAATATGATGAAAAGTGAAGCTTCATCGTTTTAGAGATGCAACATTTCAGAACAGCAGTGTTGGCAGAAATCAAAAAGGAAACCAGAGGACGTGCGGGACTCCTTATTTACAGAGTTCATCAAGTTTGTCAAAGCTCTCCTGAGTGTGTGCGTGAGTTATAGATATTTAAAGTCACAGGCTGGCTCTCATTCAGCCTCGTCAGCAGAGCTTTGATATAATGAGGCTGACCCCTGCACACTCTGCACACACTTCTCAGGTAGGACGTCATTAGAGGCGTTATTCAAATCAAAGATCCGGACCCCCACACAAGCTGTCCCCTTCAGCAGCAGCAGGAAACTTTAAATGTATTGTTTTGACACAGGATTATCCACATCAGGATCAGACTGGTATTGTGACTACCGTACTCTGACAGAAACCATGACACAGGACACACCAAGATGGCGAGAAACAGATGCACATCTGCACACACGATCACAAAACCTGGATTCTATCATAATCATGGGGGATACGATCCACCAGATTCCTCATGTGTTGTCAAAACAACAAGGTAAACATCACAATCAGCACATGGCTAAAATATGGATCACTAACTCGGATCATGCAGCTTCTGCATCTACTCCCCGCCCCGTCGTTGGAGCAGTTGGTTGTGCATGTGTTCAGCATGTTGTCGTGGTCGTACCTGCGTCCTTTGTTGTGCTGCACGGCCTGACAGGTGGTCTGCGTGAACACGATGCCCTGCAGCTCTCTGAACTCCAATATCTCCAGATAATCGAGCACCACGCCGACGTCAGGAACCACGTAGTGAGTCAGGTCTCCTGGAAGCACCTTACCGTCTGGAAGAGGTCACAGGGAAAGTTTTAGTTCCACCAACACATGTCCTTTGTAAAGGAGAAAACTAGCCCTGATATTCATATGTGTTGACAACTTTTTTTATTTTCACCAGGCAGGAATTATTACTAAACAATACTTCAACATGTGTCAACACCTAGCTCAGCTTTAAAGGTCTCATATTCTGCTAAATCCTCTTCCCCATGTTCCTCTAACTCTAATATGTGTCTCTAGTCTGTCTACAAACCCCCCAATGATGAGAAAAGTCCATCCTCTCCGTCTTCTGCCTGCTCCACTTTTCAGAAAATGTGTGCTCAAACAGGCTGTTTGGAGATTTTCCCTTCATGACATCACAAAGGGCAGTAACCCCTCCCCCAGGTGGGTGACACTCCCACAGCTAGGTGTTTGTTCTGCCCTCTGAGTCTGCCTTCTCACCGTAAACAATAGGGCATGGAGCGAGACATTTTATTTCAAAATAAAAGCATGGTTGAATTCAAACAGCAAGTAAAGTACTCTCAGCTTAGGACAGTACAGGATTTCAAAATAAAAGCTTAGCAATTTTTATTTCTAAATGTGAATCTCGATAGTATTGATGTAACGATGGTAATGATGATGGTTTTTGTTTTTGTTTAAAAACGACGAAGTATAAGATGGTTTATATACTGATTAGAGTCTCAGACTGGCAGTTCATGTTGTGCCTTGCCTCTGGGCAATGCATTTCAGCACCTGTGTGTCCAATCGGACTCAAAGCTGATCGTTCGTCCTTACTGACATTGTTCCTTTAGTTTTCCTTGATCCTTGCTTGTGTTGTTCTTACTCTCTGATGTACGTCGCTTTGGATAAAAGCGTCTGCTAAGTGAATTGTAGAATTGTAGAAATAATGGAATTTCAAATGTGTGATTAAAAATGTGATTTATCGCGATTACAAATTAAAATAGTTTGTGTTTTTCTGTGTTTGGGTTATTTTGCTTATTTACTTTTTAAGTTTTGACTTTATGTCGTGTGTGTTTGTGGACGTTTTTAAAATGCAATGAATAAAATGTCATTATGATTATTATGAAACATAAATCTGTGGCACACTGAAAATAACTTTACTGTATTTATTGGGGGCAAACATCTAGATCTGGAAACTTCACGGGAGCTTTCCCTTGGCCTGATTGCACGCCAAACTATTATTATTATTAATATTATTATGTTGCAAGGATCCGTACACAACTCTGAAGGCCCTGACACACCAAGGAGATCGTCAGCTGTCAGTCCTATTTGGACCGTCGGTGAGCAGTCGTCGCCCTAGTTTTTGCAGTGTATCCGGCTCCGCCGCTACCCAATTCAACATGTTGAATGGGCGTCGGCAGTCGGGGAGAGGAATCACTCTGATTGGCTGTTCGGAGGTTTCATTTATCTCCAGCTCTCGACACAGGTTCCGGAAAGCTTTCTTTTTCAACTAAAAGACCAAGAGCTGACAACGCCAGCACCATTTACAACTTTTTAATCAAACGTTTTTTCTCGATTAGTAGGCTACCTATACGAGAGGTGACCGACCTGTGTGAAAATGGTCCTCTCGTATCATAACAACGGACTACCGCCGCCTGCTGGCACGGAGAGTTATTTCCTCTCACGCACGCGCAGAACGTACGTGGTGGTTGGCCATCGACTGTAGTCTTTGCGGTGTGTTCAAGTGCAACTTTTTGGCCAAGAAAGAAGGCGACGTGAGGCGACGCCACAGGCAGCCTTCTCGTTGGAGAATTGGAGAATATCCCATATCGATCCGAAATATCGGTCCGACATATCCTGTATCGGTCGGGCATTATTAGTAGAGGAAGTTAGCTTGTTTGGATTCGTATCGTGAAAGTCGTTGTGGTCTATCGTCGAGCTTTAAGCCTTCATATTATTGCCTACAGTCTGTTTTCAGTCACGAGTTGTTGAACAGGAGACTATAAAGGCTGTTGTGTGTGAGTCTTTGTTGTTACCGTTCTCACAGTCCGCCTGACACACAGAGCTGTAGCACGGAACCTTCTCTCTCAGGTAATGTTCCCGGACCACGCGGACCTTCCGGCCCCGGCAGCTCTTCAGGTGAAGAATCTTCTCCGTCTTTATCATCTTCATCACTCAGACAGGAGCGGCTGTATCAGCCAGCTCTTTCTGTAACATAACGCGGGAAGCGACACTTGTAAACATTCACCCTACACTTCACGGAAGTGAGCGCGCCTGGTAAGTCTGCTGACGTCATGACGCAATACTACTGATGCGTTCAGGTGCTGTCGGCGAAGAAACGAGGAACGCTCAGAAATAATAAAAGAAAAACTATGAAGATTTAAATTACAAAATTGAGAATGTTTGGATTTTAGAGAGGGAAAACTTCAAAAGATTTATATTAAAGATAAAAAAACACGTCTACTGGATTAACGAAGTCAAAATACTATACGTAGCCCTAACTTGGGAAAAACCTCAGACTTTACGAGTGGTATCAGAATCAGAATCAGAATCAGAATCAGATTTATTGGCCAGGTATGTTTAACACACAAGGAATTTGACTTTGGTAGACTGTGCTCTCTTTGTACAAAGGTAAGAATTAAATATCACAATAAGCTAAGAAAAATAAACAATAATTAAAGACTGAACGAGTGGTATGCTAATGGTCAGAAAGTGTCAGGATTCTTACCCTTATTTGTAAAAAAAAAAAGGATAAGGGCAAATCGTGACAAATAAATAATAATAGGAGGAAGATTATATTTCCATCATGTACTTTAAGAAAAAAGTCGAAATGTAGAGAGAAGACAGAAATATTTAGAAAAGATTTGTAATGTCGAGAGAAAAAAGTCAAAATATCAAGATAACAAGTTGTAAAACAATTTCCACTTTGTTAAAACTAAACACCGACTTCAAGCTAATGGTTCTCTTTTTAACAGATACAAAACGGCTTACATTTATTTTTATTTTATTTTTAAAGGCAGGGTTTGTAATTTTCGAAAAACTAGCATGATTTTGAAAGCAGCATTCCCTCAGTGCTCCGTCTACACCCACCCCCTCCCCTCTGTGCTCCCTCTAAAGCCACGCCCCTCACTTACATGCACGAGCGCTGTTGCTCCAGAAGCGGACCTCAGCTCATCTCTTGCATTGTGTAGAAACTACGTCGTCTCATGTCTCATTCAGCGGTAAGTAAACTCACAGTATAAACTCCGTCATCGGTGACGTGCTTTGAGTGTGGGCTAGAGCACGCAAGAGGTAGAGAGCGAGCAGGGAGACAGGGAGGCTGTGATTGGTTCATCAGATTGGTACCTCGTGGCAGACATTGGTGGAAGTTTTTACAGGCTTACAACTGCTACAGATGACGGATTTTCTTTGTTCCTGTTTCAGAGAACATGAGTTATTAATTTCTGTCAGGACCTAAAGACAATTTCAACCAACATCTTAAAAAGTGGATCTGGAGGAAATGACCAACCCTGCTTTTAAAATCCAACACCCAAACTAGCCAAATTATTAAACCATACAAAAATTAAAGTGGACTTAATCTTTATACATAGCCAAGAAGAAAATAAATAACGCTGCTTTATCGAATGTGTAAGTTGGCTACCGTTTTATTAGCATGCTAGCTTTTGAAATTTTTCCGGTGGATTTCAGAAGCTGTTTTTCCGGCTTTTACTAACGTGAATAATGAAACAAAATTAGTTACATGGGATTTTTGGCTCTTTTAAAGCGATATTAAAGTCAAACTGAAACATTGCAGGGAGGAGTCAAGTCCAGCTGAGCGACCTCTACAGCAGGCAGGTGGTCAGAGAGGCGACTTCTCTCCTGCAGAGCCCAGATCAGCCTCTCTGTGCAGAGTTTAGTCTTCTCCCCTCAGGTAAAGGTACAGACTGCCTGAGGGGAAGACTAAAAGGCATCGGGTCTCATTTGTACCGGCTGCTATTTCTTTGTTAAATAGCAGTTGAATTTTCATTTCTTGCTCATTGCACACTGCACTTTCACTTTGATCACTTTTATCTGGATGCTGGAGAATCTCTGCTGGGCTTCATGTTTCAAGTTTTATGTACTCATGCACTTGATGTTAGTTGAATTATTTATTAGTGTTGTTTATGTATTTTAGTGGTGGGCGTATCGATCCAAATATCGATAGTATCGATACCAAGGTCAGTATTGGCATCGGATCGATACTAGCGTGATGAGATCGATACTTTTTGTTGTAGTTTCTCTTCTATAAGTTCAGCAAATCACTCAGATTTCTTCACAGAGTTTGTGTGAGCGCAGCGTCTCTCTCAGTCCTCATGCGCAGCAGCGCTCCTCTCTGCTCTCTCTCAGTCCGCTCGCTCACTCAGGTCCACTAGGCCCCTCCCCTCCCCTCCCCTCCTCTCCCCCTCCCCCGCTGCCTGCCAGGCAGTTAGACTCAGAGCAGAGACGGACTGGTGAGATGGCGGAGACGGAGAGGAAGAGCTAACTGCTAGCTGTGACATATGCAGTAAAGTTTTAAGAACCTGTGGTAACACTACAAACCTGTACAAGCATTTAAAAGCTGTACACCCAAACATAAATGCTGAGCTGCAAAGCAAACGGAGGGAGGAGGAGGGAGCTCCCCAAACCCAAACCAGACCCCTTGCACAGAGACAGACGTCACTGACAGAGGCCTTTCAAAAACCTCAACAATATCCAGGTAGCAATTTCTAGAAGTGAAAGTTATTTCCAGCATTAATTAATGTTGTTTTTTCAAAGTGTAATTGGTGGTCAGAGATGTAATTTAGCAGAGAGATTAAACTATTATCGTATATTCAGTCAGTTGAAATAAATCTTAATTGTTTTACTAGAACTTTTCAAGAAAAAAGTATCGGTATCGGTATCGGTATCGGCAATACTGGCCCTATAATTACTTGGTATCAGATCGATACCAAAATTTGCAGTATCGCCCACCCCTAATGTATTTGTAATTTTTCTGGCTGAAAACAAATTTCCCTGTGGGGACAATAAAGATACCTTTGACCTTTGACCTCAAAGAAAACCCTTAAAAGCACCGTTAGCTTTCCTCAAGCGAACGCGGCGGTGAGGTGGGGGTGACTCCTCTTGCTGCCGCTGTACACTCTTTGGCTGCTCTGTGCTGAAGCTGCAGCAGAGCAGAGCAGCAGCAGCAGCGGGGAGCTCAGATTGAAGGCAAGTTGGCAACTACACCGACGCGGATGCTGAGGAGTTTATTCGTGTTTCTAGATGCACAGATTTAATGTGTCATCTCTCGGATCTCGTCTTCCAAGATCATGTTTATTTGCATGCACATGTTTGCAAGAATGAACTCTACCTAGGACGCATCAACCCCTGCAGGTAAGCCGATTTTTAATCACTTATTTTGCACAAACATATGAAAAGTGTATTTTTTTAAATGCTCATCTGTTTGCGTTGGTTGTAACCTGTCAGATGGAAACTGAGTGGGTGAATTTATGATATTTTTCTTCATCGTAATTGGAATATTCTTCCCTGAAATCCTTTTGAACACGTATCTTGTACTGTTTTTATTGTTCGCTTACATCCTGCTGAAGTTGATGTGCATTCATCTGTTTGCAGCAGACGGATCAATCCTGTTTGTGTGCACGATATGTTCACCCTTAAATAACCTGTGTGTCTTTAAAAAGCAGCTGCAGATTTGCTGGAACAAAATTGAAGAAGTTTTACTCAAGGAAAATACAATTTTTTTGTGTGCCATTTTTAATGAGAAGGATCAGCATTTGTTTACAACCTGTGTTTGGGACATCGAGGATCCATGCCTAAAAAGTTTGTCTCTAAATGTTCTTTTATGCCTTTCTGACGTGCAGTCACTTTGGGGTTTATTCGTCTTCACTGCAGGCTGACTTGATCTTAATGTCTTCACTTTGTTGTGCAGCAGCCCTCAGGTCCCAGAGCTCTTCTGCTTTGTATTCAAGTCGTCTGTTACTGTAATCAAACAGCGGATAGGACATAAGAAAGTGAGCTGCTACCTGAACTCAAACCTGCAGAGAGCTGCTGTGTCGTGCAGAGTGAGTCTGCAAGTCTGGAGCCTGCAGGGTTCAGAAGGTTTTTGTGTTAATTAGACGGGTCTGGATGATCATTGCAGTTGTAGTATTTCCATTGATTCCCCTGAGGCGTCACAGCAGGCTGGCTTCACACAGGGAGTTACACCATGTCGGCACTAGATGGCGATGCTGAGCAAGTCAGATGTGAGTGCAGAGCTGAATGCTGCTGTTTTCTCATAAATTCCAGGATAAGTGTCCTCTAACATTGTATTTAAAAGCTGAATTGAATATTCATAATACTTGAACTCACATATGTGAGGATGTAGAGCGAAAAAAAGGCAGAAATCAGAAAGAAAAAAAATAAAGAATACAGACGGAGAAAGATCTGGCAGTGTTATTTGATTTCCATTTTGTGTTCACTCCTGCTGTGGTGGGAAAATGTGCCGGGCAATGTGTCACTGAGGCATTTGTCACAAATGTGCCCTGCAATAATAGTAATGCAGCTTTTGACGACTCCCGAGCTCTTACTTTAATTAAATGCACTTCACTTTTTAAGAGGATGCTGTGTGTGTGTGTGTGTGTGTGTGTGTGTGTGTGTGTGTGTGCGTGTGTGTGTGTGTGTGTGTGTGTGTGTGTGTGTGTGTGTGTGTGTGTGTGTGTGTGTGTGTGTGTGTGTGTGGAGCTGTGGGTCAACGGTTTAGTTGAGGGAGCAGAAGTTTGCCAGCAGTGAGTGCAGGAGAGGGCTGCACTCAGCCCGGGTAGACTGCATCAGTCACTAAAGGTTGTAAGAAAGTAAGACAGAGGGAGGGTTCAGGTTGTTAAAACGTTCAGTACTGCCATTCTCGATTTCATAAGACAAGTGTGTAGGAGAGGAATGAATCCATACAAAAAATTGCAGACAAACTCCTGCACACTGTAAAATTGTACAGAAATATCTGAAGCGTTTCACATACTGGAATGGAGGCTTGAAGGGCGTCCACCATTGAACACTTTGTGGAGCTGCAGCACAGGCATGTTCATGTTCATCCCATTCAGGTCTAAAAACAAACTCTACAATCTGAGGGAAAAGAAGCAGATAGAGACATAAACATAAAATCATTTGAGAGCATAAACCATTGGCTCTAACTCGTTGCCTTTGCACTAAAGATCATTCCTTTTTAAAATCATCATTAAATAACAACGAAAACAACAATATGCGCCAATGTTGCATCAGGTCTTAAAGGTAGAAGCACTCCAGCATCTCATCCCGTCTCAGAGCTATATATATGCAGGCGTTGCATCTGGTCTTTCTTTCTTTCTTTCTTAAGTTTATTTGGAACATGTGCGAGTAGCACAATAAAGTCATCTGAAAAACAAACATAATCAACGAGAATAGTCAAAACAACAATATTAATATGAACCCAACATGTCTGAGAAGGAGTAGCATGAAGCATAAGCTTATTTAAACCTACCCCTCCTCCACTACTTCATTACCATCCCCCAACAAACATATTTACCAAAAATAGAAAAGAAACAAATCTATAAATCATTAGTGAAAACACTGGATGTTGAAGCCCCTCCTCCTCCCTGTACCTGCTGAATGTGTTTTTAAACGGGGTCATGCTTGGACATCGTTTGAGCTCCAAACTGTTCCTCACTCCACAAACACAAGCACACAAACTTTTTAATATTGTTCGAGCCCGCTGGTGTTTTAAGTTGAACCCCCCCCCCCCCCCTCAGTTTATAACCTCCATCTCTGTTAAAAAACAATGTTTGAATATTTCCAGGAAGTAGATTGTTTATTGCTTTGTATGTGATTTGTTTGAAAATGAACCCGGTCAGTGAATTTGAATGTTTGTGATTTTAAGAATAGTGAATTTGTGTGATCTCTATAACCGGTGTCATGAATGATTCTTATGGCTCTTTTCTGCAGTAGTGATCGTGTTCTCTGCACAGTCGTGTAAATATGATGAGATCAGTGAACAGTAGAGAATGTGGAGTGATTGATGGTCCACAATATGTTTTGCTTTGCTCAGAACTTAAATGCTTCTTGACAGTTTGCTTTGTACATGTTTTCTATGAGACTTCCAGTTTATTTTATCTTCGATTATTACCCCAAGAAACACAGTCCGGCTTATAATGACGATCATTCGTGTTTGTCCACGGTCTAAATGGATTAAATCCCCTGACAACCTCAGAGAATCAGGTTCAGGTTCAGGTGATTTGTTTGCAGCCAGCAAGATCGACATCCATCATGACACGCAGATTTACAAGACAAATGGAACAATGAACAGCACATAAGAGAGAAGGAGATCTACTAAAACATTAAGAAAAAACCTAAAAAGTTATAAGTAACTAAAAAAGATAAGAAGTGACAGAAGCACTCAAGGTTCCACCAAACAGGGCACAGGTGAGAGAGAAGTCCCCACCGATAAGATCGATTAAAACACACATAAATTAACCCCTCCAGGCAGGGTACAAGTATGTTTTGGCCATAAATGAATAAATAAAGAAGGTGTATGTGCAAACATGGCTACAGCTTGTTCCGTGCCGTGATAGCAGCAGCAACAAAGCTGCTTTGTTCTGCACCTTAGGACTAAAAGCCTCCGTCCAGAGGGGAGAAGCTGAAAAGCACTGTACAGAGGGTGGGAATCATCATTTGATATCGCGGTAGCTATCCGCTGCAACTGTCTTGTATTCGGGCACAGAGATATGAAGATGACCCTCATACAGAACACGGGACAACAAGTCCTCAGCAGAACTTCACCTCAGTGATGTTTAAAAATATGTAGAGGAGAATCCTTCCTCTTACACGGCCGCCAAGATAAAGTCTCCAGACGTACAGGCAGCTTTATGTATTTTTTAAGTGTCTGGGTCAATAGTGCTGCTGTATCAGGGTCACTGTCACTCAGTGTTCTGAGGCAGTATGAGTTAAAGGCAGGAATATTTAAACACAGTCATCTTCCTCTGCAACAAAAAGGTCTCTCTCTGCAGGCATCCTTTTTGTAAATGATGTCACACACTTAGAATATCAAGCGGATCCTGTCAGGGACAAAAACAACACCTTCTAATCTAGTGGACACACTTTGATCGTGAGCATTTATCTGCAGGAAGGATTTTGCAAACATGACATCGCAGCCATATGGTCGTAAAATACAGGAAGTCCACTTTAATGTGGGTGGTACCCGAAACCATCCATCGCATTATCTATACTGCTTTTCCCGTTTGGAGTCACGAGGGGGTTGGAGCCGATCCCAGCTGTCATTGGGTGAGAGGCGGGGTTACACCCTGGACTGTTCTCCAGCCAATCACAGGGCTGACATGTAGAGACAGACTACCAGCCACACTCACATTCACACCTACGGACAATTTAGAGTCACCAGTTAACCTAACCAGCATGTGTTTGGACTGTGGGAGGAAGCCGGAGTACCCGGAGAGAACCCACGCATGCACGCGGAGAACATGCAAACTCCACACAGAGTTGTGTCAGACGGGGATTCAAACCAGGAACCTCCTCACTGTGAGACACACCACTGCACCACCGTGCAGCCCTACCTGAAATCATTCAGAGTTGAGTTAGTAAATTGGAGCTGAATTCCTTTAGATGTGTCCGGAGGCAAAATGAATACTAAAAATCCAAATATTCAGACGTTTGCTGGAAGAAGAAATCGAATATGAATTCATTATGATTAAAACAGACGCAGCTGATTATGTGTGGCTGCAGAAGAGGGAGAAATGAAATGAACGATTATCCTGAAGCCCATGTGACAACACGTGTGGGCCACATCCTAATCAGTGTTCCCTCCACACTCCTGCACTCCTGCACTCGTGCTCCAGCCTTTTAATGGTAAACATAACTCCAATCAGTGTTTAAAGAATAACCGGCTGTTGAGGGGAAGACGCTGGCAGAAAATAGTCCCTCCAGGCCAGCTGCCCCGCCATGCCATGCATACAAAGCAAACTGCCTGTTGCTTGTCGCAGCCAAAGAGACATCAATACCTGATTTTATAAAGAAGAATACAGCAGGAATATTGGAGCGAGCCGTGCGCTCCTCCTCGGGGCTCTTTTCAGACCACATCAGAGTGTTTGCTCCCTGAAATTCAATGATGTTTCTGTCGCTTGCTGTTTGTTATTCTACCAACACGTCAAACTAGAGACGTTTCATTTCCATTCCTGTTTCAGTCCAAAACTTTTTTCATGTTCATGCTCGTTTTGGAGGAGAGAAAAAAATGACAGCCTGGATCACGTCAGGCGATATTTGCAGAAGAAAAAATGGTTCTGGGCGCAAAAAAAAAATCACATAAATGTCTCGTTAAGAATCTAAACTAAGCTGTGATTGGTTATACTTTTAATTTGTATTGAAAATACTTTTTGCTCATTGGGATTTTGTTTAAAAGGCTCAGTACTATTTCATTTTCTCTCCCATGTGAGGAAAAAATATTATAAAATACTAAGGGCCGGATTCCAAAGAGAGAGAGAGAGAGAGAGAGAGAGAGAGAGAGAGAGTCAACATAAGCTGCAGGTCAGACCTGAACCCAGGCCACCTGCTTGGAAGTTTTTACAGGCTTACAGCTGCTACAGACGACGGATTTTCTTCTTTCCTTTTTCAGAGCACATGAGTTATTAATTTCTGTCAGGACCTAAAGAAAATTTCAACCACAATCTTAAAAAGTGTATCTGGAAAAAATTACCAACCCTGCCTTTAAATGAGCGATTATGCAGTTAATCGGGGAAAAATTGGTCCCTTTCTAAAAGCAAAATGGCCTCATTGCAATGACAGTCTAACCCTGAACATCCACCGGCTACGTGTGTACTGCTTGTCAGCTCCGCTCTGGGACGGCTCCGCGACCGGGCTCCCCTGTCTGCACCACCAGACAGCTGGAGTTCCTGCAGTAATTACAGATTCACGCGCAACAGGTCACGATGTCTCACTTCCTGTCCTGCTCGATCCGCTCTGCGGTAAGTTGATGCACCGTGCTCCGTCATCTGGCAAATATAGAAGCCTTCCATATCTGCTGCAGAGGGCTCCAGACTGCCGGAGCTGGGTCGGAGCTGAGACGCAGCAGAGCCAGTGGAAGCACACACATTGACTTCTGCCAAAGTACTTTAGTTAGTTGGTCGTGGTTCCTCTTGCTCTGTTGCTATTCCTGAAATGAAAACTACCTACACAATCCCAAACAACTCAAGAAGTGGCACAACTTTAAAAAACATCGGCGTAATAAAGTAAATGTGCCGACAAAAGGAGTCAAAGACAATCCTAGAAACGAAGAAAATGTGTCAGGATCTATCCACGAAGAAGGAGATGTGACAGGCCAAGCATAACCCCCAATTAGTCCGTGCGTGTCACGGCCGTTCAGCCCCACGGTTTTGCTCCGTCGGACGGCGTACGCCCTGCACCACTGGATCCGTTTCTAGAACGTGAGCACAAAGGAGCGCAGCCATGAGCAGCTGTACACACATCACAGGAGAACTACAAGATGACAGGAGAACTACAAGATCATATGAGAACTACAAGATCACGCAGGAATCAAGAGTGCAAACAGCAGGTTGATTTGTTGTTTATTCGGTGCCTGTTTTGACGTAATGTTGACAAAGTTATGGAAAATACGATCCTGAGTCCGTATATTGTGATTTATTTTGAAATGTGCCCGATATTCTGTGCAGTTCTTTGTCTGACTTCCTGTTCGGGTCGTTCTATTCTGTTCAGCTTGACGCGTGCTTGCAGCAACCTCCGTCTAAATGAGACTCGCAGCGTATTTGAAACGGAGCAGAGCGTAGTGGCGCTGCTGTGGAAACACGATCATTGACTAGTGTGGCTGCCAAGAGCGCAGCGCTGACGGACCGTGGGGCGCACAGAGTAAGTGGAAATGGGACATAAGAAGGTAACAACTTCAACGGTGACAACATGGAAACCCCATCTGTTTTAAAGTCTTCTGTTAATATTACTTTGACATTACGATCAATATGAGACTATTTCTTAGAGCTATTAGGGGCTGTAATTCATTCTGAGTGCATCCAGCCCTCCATAAGAACTTTACCAGATACTAAAGATGCAGGGTAATTCTTTCAAACGTTGATGTCATCTCACAGCTGATGGCAGGCAGATTATGCCGTGTAGACTCTGACATGGTCGGTCTGTTTCAGCAGCCACTGTGTTTCCAGTCTGCTGAACCTTTTCATCGGGGAATCCTGCATGTTGTCAGATCAATACACATAATCAGTGTTGATGAATGAGGCAACACTGGCTGGTGATTCTCAAGGACATGCGTTATTGCTGTTCCTGCGCCTGTGGCTGGCTGCCTGCCTCTCCATGGCGTGTTTTTCAAAACAACATACTCACAATTCCCAACAGATTTTAATGCTATAAATACAAATAAATAAGAAAACAATTCATTTGCATAATCAAGGGGGAAATAGGAGACACAAAATAAGAATTAAACTGTGATATAAGTCTGCAATAATCTGCAGAATATCAAGAATAATAAAAAATACACAACAGCAGTTCCTCCAGTGTCCACTAGAGTCTGTCTCCTGCAGTGAGTCAGTCCCCATAGAGCCCCATGTTAAAATGTTCAACTTTACAGCTGCAGTTCCTCCAGTGTCCACTAGAGTCTGTCTCCTGCAGTGAGTCAGTCCTCATAGAGCCCCATGTTAAAATGTCCAACTTTACAGCTGCAGTTCCTCCAGTGTCCACTAGAGTCTGTCTCCTGCAGTGACTCAGTCCCCATAGAGCCCCATGTTAAAATGTCCAACTTTACAGCTGCAGTTCCTCCAGTGTCCACTAGAGTCTGTCTCCTGCAGTGAGTCAGTCCTCATAGAGCCCCATGTTAAAATGTCCAACTTTACAGCTGCAGTTCCTCCAGTGTCCACTAGAGTCTGTCTCCTGCAGTGAGTCAGTCCTCATAGAGCCCCATGTTAAAATGTCCAACTTTACAGCTGCAGTTCCTCCAGTGTCCACTAGAGTCTGTCTCCTGCAGTGAGTCAGTCCCCATAGAGCCCCATGTTAAAATGTTCAACTTTACAGCTGCAGTTCCTCCAGTGTCCACTAGAGTCTGTCTCCTGCAGTGAGTCAGTCCTCATAGAGCCCCATGTTAAAATGTCCAACTTTACAGCTGCAGTTCCTCCAGTGTCCACTAGAGTCTGTCTCCTGCAGTGAGTCAGTCCTCATAGAGCCCCATGTTAAAATGTCCAACTTTACAGCTGCAGTTCCTCCAGTGTCCACTAGAGTCTGTCTCCTGCAGTGAGTCAGTCCCCATAGAGCCCCATGTTAAAATGTCCAACTTTACAGCTGCAGTTCCTCCAGTGTCCACTAGAGTCTGTCTCCTGCGGTGAGTCAGTCCTCATAGAGTCCCATGTTAAAATAAACATGTTTACAGTCTGGTATAAAAACAGTTTGGGTCTCTAGAGCTCATTTCTCTCTTCAACTGTACGGGCTGAATGTTTATACAACTCACCTGTTTACATTATATTAAAGGGATACTTCACCCGTTGAAACATGAATCTGTATCTGTCTTTTTGGCTCATGTGGATGAAAGACAACAACTCCCAGAATGCACAGCACCGCAGACTACTCCCGCTATAGCTGCGGAGCTCTACAGACATGTACTACAACACATACGGCCGTTTCCTCAACTGATTCCGAGATTTCTTCCAGAAGGAATTGGCATCTTGGAAATTCCTGTCAGAAAACGGACTCTATGTCTGTGTCCATCGGCAAACAGTGAGAACACCGACACCACCAGTCTGACCCAGCTCGAGTCGGCCCGGGCTCCTTGTTCTCACAGCCTGTGAGACATGTCTGTCGGCAGCAGCCAGCTCGCCGCTATATTGCAGCTCGTAGAAAGAGCCACGAACATCCGATTGAAGCACAAGACCTTCAAAATCCCCTTCAGTCATATCAGTTTGAAGTTGAAACATACTTTTTCGCCATTCTTGGTTCTAAACCGGCTTCTCCATAGAGTCTGTTAGCATAGCTTCCTAGCAATATGGCGGCAATAAGTTTCTATTCTGGGAGTGAGGTCCCGCCCACTGATCTGTAATAGGTCTGTAGCTTCAGTGGTCGAAAACATGAGGAACTAGAGATGTAGTTTCACTCCCTCTAACCACAGCAGCCTCCGATGACGAAAAATGACGATGTTTGCGTCATCGGAGGCTCCTTTTCAGAAAAGAAATACAGAGCTTTCCCGTCTCAGGGGAAAATGAGGGCGGGATGCACGAGCATTCAAAAATACTACCAGGTTTCTAATGATACAAAGCTTAATGCAAATGGGTGAAGTATCCCTTTAAGGCTTAAAGTGATGTAGAATTAGGTGGCGTGGCCTCTAGAAGTGACAGGTGGGAGCTGCTAGCTGTCTGCTAGGTGTCACTTCTGCTAATGTCATCACTGAACTTTAACCTCTGTGTGTTTGTGATCAAAAAGCCTTTCTGCGTGGTTTATGGACCTAACTGGTTGTCCACGAAATCTGAGATCAAGCTATTGGTTCAAGATATATTCTAGTATCATTTTTTACCAGACTTAGCTCGTTAAGTGTTTATTCATTGTTTATTTATTTTATGTGTATCAAACCTGAGACATATCTCGGGTTAGACGACTTCCTGCAGCCGGTAAAGCTGCTAAACATGAGACAACGATGACACCGCTAACGATACAGGCTAACGTTACGTCTCAGTCTGTTCTGAATAATATCTGCAGGGATGTTCACTCTGCGGTCAGATTGTTGCTTTCCCATTAGCCTTCAGACAGATCATAACACCTACTCACTGGGCAGAATTGTTACCTGTTGGCAACCGTCCAACCACACCATAACCAGCAACCTTTCTCTCTTCTTATCTTCATCCGTCTCCGTCCTCTTCCTCTCAGCCTCAGCCGTCGTATCAAACAGTATAGAGACGGGCTAACTGGCTGCTTTGTATCTGAAGTCTGCTGTGTGAACTAGCGCCGTAAAGACGTACGCACTTCTCACCAGATGACCTCGGCCCGCTGACAAAGTTACATAGAGCTGAAAACAGGCGAGCGGGGCGCTCTGTGGACACGAGAGAGACGCCATTCTCCATGTTGGAAGTTATTATTCTAATAGATCGACTCTGAAACGACTTTAAATTAGCTCATGTTCACTGGTATAGCATTTTCTCAGCTCACTCCTCTCCTCTAAATATGGTCACTTCTGGCTCCAGAAAACCAAGATGGCCGCAGCAAAATGTCCAAACTCAATGCCTCATATTTATTACAGAGAATCCAATGCATGATGCACAGTGACTGTCCATTGTTAGATAGTCTTTGGTTGTAGCTGAAGCTCTTCTGCTGCATGATTGTGAATAGGACAGGGAGAAAAAGTGATACCGCTTAGAGCTAAAGAATGTCGTCACGTAGAGTCTTTTTTACATTTTACATTTCTCTCCCGACATCGCGTCTGTTTGTTTTCTTTAGAACATTCGAAATGGAGATGGCGTGTTGTTTATTGTTTTCCAAGGAATAACAGGTTGACTGTGTGCGTTTGTGTGACGGGAGAAATGAATAATGGAGAGACTTTGTCGGGGAGTTTGAGCCAAGCCGCTCTCTCGTTCTCAGGACGAGGCCAAACATCCGTTATGAAATTCAAGCAGCTCATAAGGTAGAGGTAAAGAGGGAGAGAGACCATTAAGGCCAGCAGCCCGTCGGCTCCCTGCGTCTTATTCATCCTGCAACAAAGGCAGAGAGCAGGAGGGGAAGAAAGGAGGGAGAGCGACATAGAAGACTTTTAAGTATTGATGCCTGGTGGGTACTCTGGAGGAGGGGAGGCGGGTGATGGAGATGACCGTTACAAAACATCATGAATGCTCTCCTCGGGGGCCAATGGACGAGCAACGCATTACACAAAACACAGAGAGAGGGAGAGAGATGGAGTCTGAGAGAGGACCCTTTTCAGTCAGGGTTACATGTTCTTAACAGGAAGTTTTGGGCGGTCGTAGTGTGTCAGAGAGGACACACACAGGATGTTTGTGTACCTGTTGTGTGTTTGGTCCTGGGTCTACTCGTGGCTCAGACAGAGAACACATTTATCTGAAAATAACCTTTTTGCATCCTTTATCACTCAACAAAAACAACGTACCGTAAATCCTCACATAAAACCTAACTGGGGCTCTGCATGAAGCAGGCTTTTTATTCGAGGAAGGTCTTTGATTTAAAATTCTCAACCAGAACCCTTCGCCTATTTAAGTGACTGAAAATGTACCATAACTGCTGCCATCTGCTGTTGGGCCCAATGTCCACCCAGCATCGCCAGCGTCTTCTTTCAATTGTTTTCTATGAGTAGAGAGCGATTGCAGCAGCAGGCGGTCGCCCGGAGACAAAGCGCAGCGCCCAGCATCTTTTTTCTAAATGCTCCGCCTTTTTTCTGCGGCCACTTCAAGAACTGTTGAAGTGGCCGCGTTGACGTCAACCAGCGGTCTTACTTGTAACTTACAAATCTCAACACATTAACAATTAAACACCTGCTTCTCTCTCTCTTTCCCACGTACGTCCCACTCACACTTTTGAGAAATGAGCTTCAGCTCGACCGGAGCAGGAACTGTGACAGATATTTCCTGTGTCCCAATAAGAATTGTTTTTATTGCTTTATGGTAGAGACAGGACAGTGGAGTCTGAAATCAGGGAGAGAGAGAGAGAGAAAGAGAGAGAGAGAGAGAGAGAGACAGAGAGAGAGAGAGAGAGAGACAGAGACAGAGAGAGAGAGAGAGAGAGAGAGAGAGAGAGAGAGAGAGAGAGACAGAGAGAGAGAGAGAGAGAGACAGAGACAGAGAGAGAGAGAGAGAGAGAGAGAGACAGAGACAGAGACAGAGAGAGAGAGACAGAGACAGAGAGAGAGAGACAGAGAGAGAGAGACAGAGACAGAGACAGAGACAGAGAGAGAGAGAGAGAGAGAGAGAGAGAGAGAGAGAGAGAGAGAGAGAGAGAGAGAGAGAGAGAGAGAGAGGGGAATGACAGAGAAAGGAGCCACAGGCTGGTTTGAGGGCCGCCCGTTTGGAGGACTACACAATGCGTCAGGATTTAACCCTTGATAATATTATCCGGACTTGTAAAAGGGGGCCGGCCCTTTGTCGTTGGTGCGGGCCCCGCCTCTTTTCTGTTCGATATCAGATCAAAATAAACGATAACCGTGGAGTTTGCAGGACTAAATCCTGATGTAGATAGTGATAGATAAGAGGAGGCAGTGTTGTCCTCTTTGTTTTCAGGGATTTGTAGTTTTTCTTCTGGTCTTCAAACTGGCTTCATCTGTCCTT
This sequence comes from Tautogolabrus adspersus, assembly GCA_020745685.1. NCBI lineage: Eukaryota > Metazoa > Chordata > Actinopteri > Labriformes > Labridae > Tautogolabrus > Tautogolabrus adspersus. The sequence goes on along the minus strand of CM036535.1, from coordinate 35,677,451 downwards.
GAATAACACAACAAAAATCAATCCTGGAGGTGGGAAGTAGGTCAAACAGCTGCAGCTGATTGGTTCTCTATAATTACACCAAGCAGAGGGAGCGTTTGGTTAAAACGAGTCCCAGTAAGTTAAGTTACGTTTACCGATCATGCAGACTTACAGTGAACGGATTCTAAAAAGAAATGTTCAGGTTGAATTTTTGATGATGTGAGAGCCAGAAACATAACTTTAAGTAGTCTCCTATTTACATTAACTTTAAAGGTCACATATCCTCCTCCTCTTCAGTGTAAATAAGTCTCAGAGCTCCTCTAAACATGTGTGTGAAGTGTCTTGTTCTAAATCCACTCTGATCCTGTATTTGATCATGCCTATAAACCCCTCTATTTCAGCCCTGCTCAGAACAGGCTGTTTCTGTGTCTGTAGCTTTAAATGTAAATGAGCTGTGTCTGACCACGCCCCTCTCTGGAAGGGCTTGGGTGGCTCGGGCTTTCTCGCTCCATGCCCTATTGTTTACGGTGAGAAGGCAGACTCAGAGGGCAGAACAAACACCTAGCTGTGGGAGTGTCACCCACCTGGGGGAGGGGTTACTGCCCTTTGTGATGTCATGAAGGGAAAATCTCCAAACGGCCTGTTTGAGCACACATTTTCTGAAAAGTGGAGCAGGCTAAAGACGGAGAGGATGGACTTTTCTCATCATTGGGGGGTTTGTAGACAGACTAGAGACACATGTTAGAGTTAGAGAAACATGGGGAAGTGGATTTTACAGAATATGTGACCTCAAAGCCACGCTCAGACTGCAGGATAATAAGGACGATTTGAGGTCCAATTCGTCCTTTCCGACAACCTCGAGGGTATTTCTGACTCAACGCTGCTCTGAACCGATGATCTGCTCAGATTATTTTGTAGTGTGAGTCGAATAAAGATCCAGCAGCAGGGCCCTTGTTCAATCGAACATGTTTGATGTTTAGGATTTAAAATCTTGACGATTACGTCATGAAAAGGACTGGCGGAAGTCGCTTGTGACTACAATAACTGCAAGAGACAAGAGAGAGTAATGATGACTCAACATTGACTGTAAATGTTAATGCCCATATGTTACTGCAGGGGCTTTGGAGTCCTGGCGGCGGCGGTCTCCGTGCTAGAAATGCTCCCCCTCCCCCCCTGCAGGACTCACCACCAGCCCTTGGGGGGGACAGGGCATTCTCCATTACCGCTCTCACCCTCTGGACCTCACACCCAGAAAACATCAGAGACCCCCCCCCCCCCCCACTCTCCACCTTCAAGAAATCCCTAAAAACTTGCCTCTTCTACATCACCTACAACCTCTAACAAACTCTGTCCTCATCTTCCTTCTCTTATTCTAGTTCTTCAGTTTTTTTGTAGTTCTTTGGTCAGGACCTTTGAGTGTTCAGAAAAGCGCGATATGTAAGTCTAATGTAGTATTATTATTATTAACCGCTCCTCCTGTTTTACAAATCAGGATGTATTTCCGTACTGTGCAGCAATCACGGTGACCAAAAAGTCTGAAATGAATCCAGCGGGGAGTTTTGTGACATTTCTCTGTTTGTTGACAAGAGACTGGAGATGAACACCCCTCTTCATGATGTCCCTCATAATACATAATGACCTCTTCTGCTCTGGGAGACGAGTGCAACCAAAGGAAGGTCAGCAGAGACGAGCCCGCGACTCTGCACGTCCGCTGCAGTCGGAGAGGGAAGAGTTGAACACTGCTGTTGGATTTATTTAGAAACCAGACGTCCGATTTAAGAAGTGCTCGCCGTCCGTCTGAGCGTTTAGTTCCTCTCCCTGCTCAGATGAAGTTGTCGACTTTAAGCTAACCAGCTCTGACAGATTTCCCCACAGAGAGCTGTGAGCATTATGGAGGATTATACAGAGTCCAGCCGAGCGCAGCAGGATTCTCTCCTTGTGAAACGATTTCCCACTTTCTTTCTGACAGTCATCAGTCTGCAGAGTCTCTGTGTGAGTTACCGACTGAGCTCTGACAGCTGACAAGCTAACAGACTCTGAGCAAGCAATAAGAAGTGTATTAAAACCTCCTGCTGTCCAGGTATCAGGGTTTTTATGTGTGTAATGTTGATAATATAGTTATATGTGCTGTTCTTCCCTCGACTGTTCAGTCCAGAACTTTTCTGTCATGGGACTAAAAAGGTTCCTCCAGACGATTTTGTCCACATTTCCACCTCGGTGTGAAGACCTTTGAAGATGAGGAGAATTTGTGCAGTGACACAACACACCTGTCCTCACCTGTCCTCACTGCACAGTGCACATCCAAACGTCCCTTAACCTTGAGAACGTACCGTCCACAGAGCAGGAACTTTATTGTGTGAATAATAAAGTATCTGTTACTCCGCACTGAGGGCCAAAGTCTCCAAGGGCGCACTCACACTAGCCCTAGTTGTCCTGCACTGTGCTTAAGCACTATTGCCCCCCCCCCCCCATTCCCCCGCTGACTTGCACTCTCACTGCTCCAGGACAAACCGGGCCAGAGAACACGACAGCTACTGTTAGTCAGACACAGACAGAACACTCTGGATTTCTCCTGAATGAAGGCTGTCCACGTTGTGTACCCGCGTGCTTGTGCTCGTGCATGAACTGTACCATGCCGACGCACACCTCTTCCAAGCGTGCCAGAGCCAAAGAAGTGTACCGCGCTCGAGCACTGAACGCAGCACTCACACTAGTCAAACGAACTGGACCTTAGGGGTGAAGCGTGCTTAGGCTTCGTGTGATCGCGCCCTAAGAAGTGATTGCGACTGATTATTGCTCCAAAAACTGATCATCATGTTCTCTGTCTATCTTCTCCGTCTAAGTCACAAAGCAGATAGCTCTAATGATACTCAGACACAAACACACACAAATGTAAACTCTGAGTTGAACGTAGTCATGACGACGGGCGAAACCGACCTGAGGAAGAGAATATGTTCACAGACGAGCTAATGTATCCGAGTATAATTTAAATAAAGTTTTTGATCACAGCAGCACATACAGCATCAGGACGGCAGCTTTCAGTAGCAGCTAGCGCTTCCTTATGCAGTGGACTTTGACGTAACATCCAATGTTTCCATGGCAACGATTAACATGTCATGGCGGCTGCCACAACAAGACACGACATGTTATAACTGTATAATTACGGATTTCTCTGGCTTTGATAACTGTTGGAAATATTTGAGGTGATGTAAGAACTCAACAAAAATATATATCTAACAGGTTTAATCCATTTTTTAATGAATTTTGATTTTAGTGTAAACATTCCTTTAACACCGTTTTCATGGATGATCTCTGAACCTTTATCCGTGGTCCGCTTCCTTCCTGCACCTGTAGCTGCTCCTCACTAACGATGAGAAGCTGCTGAACATTTTCACACATGCTCTAAAGATGACCTTCAGTCTGCTAATGAAGGAAAGTGCTTGATTGCCGCCGGTGAAAAAAACACCTTCATGTGCTCTGATGTGAATTCCAAAGAGAGTATCTGAAGGAACTTTGGAGATAAAGATGCTTTCTTAGTCTTTAATGTTAGCAGCAGGACGGCAACAACATACTAATGATGACTGACAGTCCTCGGAGGATTCATGTGCTGCTGGATCTGGATCTGCATGTGTTTAATCAGCAGGAGGTGATAGAGCTGCGTTAGCTTTAAAGGCTTTTAAAGAATAGCAAGTTAACGACTTCAACTTTTTATCAGACATTATTCTCGATTAGAGGTTCCTCTATTACGAGTGGTGAGCGACAGCGGTGTGAAAATTGTCTTCTCGTATCACAACAACGGTTTATATATCCCCATTCTTCCTCGTCCTCTTCCGGTTTCACCTTTTTGGAATGACGATTCCTGTCTACCGCCGCCTGCTGGCGTGGAGAGCTATTTCCTCTAACACATGTACAGAATGTACGTGGTGGTTGGCCGTCGGCTGTAGTCTTTGTGGTGTGTTCAAGTGCAACTTTTTTGCCAAGTTAAAGGCGATGTGAGGTGACGCCATAGCTGGCCTTTGTCGCCACTAGTTCTTTGCCGTCTGCTTGGTGTGTCAGGGCCTTACAAGATAAACAAATAGAAATACTGTGCATCGTATTTGTAACAAGGTTAGCCGTTAATTCTCTCGTCTCGCACAAGCTGATTTATAACCTTCAGAGAAGAATCCTAAAAAGACTGAAGACATTTATTGAGACCTGATGATCAAACCAGCGAATCAAATTATATATATTCATTGTTGAAGATGTGACGTCCTTCTATCAGACGGTAAAGGGATCAACGACCTCCGATGTTTGCAGCAGTTTGTCTTGCTGTCTTTTGAAACCTGCAGAGAAACATCTATTGTTCATCCAGCTCCTGTCTGTGCAATTCAATGGATTTGACCTTAATATATGTGTCCATTGAATTCTTGATTAACTCGTGAGATGCTAGAGCTGCACCATTCTTTGGATCGACAAAAGGTTCTGCAGACATGAGGAGAAAAAGGAACGTTGTGTCTTGTGTTCAGAGAAGACGAGGTTCATTTATCCTGAGCAGCAGTTCACCCAAAGTACGAAAGGTTGCAGACGTATCGGATCAGTGAGGCGCCAAAAACTGTTTGAGCAACATCAGAAATGTGACAAGTTAACTGTAAATTTTAAATAATATAAGGTGGTAAACAGGGAAGGTGCATGTTCAGACATACATCATCTTTCAGCGAGGTTAAAGGCAGGTGCATGTTGTGCTGCACGACGTGAAATAAAGGTCAAATTGGTTTATTTGAATAATATAACAACTATGATTATGTCTCCATCTCCTCTTTTAATTTAACGGACTCATTAACTGTACGAAATAATAATATAGCGACAACTCTGTAACAAACAAATAATACATTTTGCATCTTGAGAAGAAGTTTCATCCATCTTTAAATCTCTGCAGAGCACTGGGAAGCTTTTTAGTCACATTAAATCGCAACAGCAAAACATTCAATCTGCAGATTCCAGCGGGTCTGTGCACGCAGTGTAACATCTCCGCTGTAGTTTTGCTGCGTCCTAAGGAGTGTGCTCTACCCCACTTTTTTATTTTTGTATCTAAAGGTCACGTATTATGCAAAATCCTCTTCACCATGTTTCTGTAACTCTCATATGTGTCTCTAGTCCGTCTACAAACCCCCCAATGATGAGAAAAGTCCATCCTCTCCGTCTTTAGCCTGCTCCACTTTTCAGAAAATGTGTGCTCAAACAGGCCGTTTGGAGATTTTCCCTTCATGACATCACAAAGGGCAGTAACCCCTCCCCCAGGTGGGTGACACTCCCACAGCTAGGTGTTTGTTCTGCCCTCTGAGTCTGCCTTCTCACCGTAAACAATAGGGCATGGAGCGAGAAAGCCCGAGCCACCCAAGCCCTTCCAGAGAGGGGCGTGGTCAGACACAGCTCATTTACATTTAAAGCTACAGACACAGAAACAGCCTGTTCTGAGCAGGGCTGAAATAGAGGGGTTTATAGGCATGATCAAATACAGGATCAGAGTGGATTTAGAACAAGACACTTCACACACATGTTTAGAAGAGCTCTGAGACTTATTTACACTGAAGAGGAGGAGGATATGTGACCTTTAACCTCTATTTACGCTCAGGAGTCTGTAAATTGTGTTTTATTTTGAAATTGACGGGACGCTCTTTATTTCTATTTTTTATTTAACCACTATAGAAACTTTTTGCAGTCCCTTGTCTGTTTTCATGTCCGGGTCGATCTGCTCTGTTCGGAGTGACGTGTGCTTCCAGCGGGCTCGGTCAAAAATGGACCCAGCGCATATTTGGAGCAGAGCGGAGTGGCGCTCTGGAGACGGACCGCGGCGTGTGCTGTGGAAACAAAAGCATTGACTAGGGAGCAGGAAGGAAGCCTCCCCCCTTAGTCCCTTACTTTGGCAGCAGACACATCTGGTCAGTTTGAAAGGGCAGAATTGAAAAATCCTGAGCTTCACCTACCTCTAATGTTTCTATCACAGTACAGTGAGTACACACACACACACACACACACACACACACACACACACACACACACACGCACACAGATCTAACCCCTGGCCCTGCCTTCATCTCCATGACGATCAATCATGAGTCCGTTTATCTCGGTGACGAGTGCAGCGTCCTCTGTGGGGGCTGTGTGTGACTCTTTACAAATAGTGCTGATACGTGATCTTCTGTGTGCCGGCTCACCTGAGGGAATATGAGCGCTAACCTGCACAGCCTCACAGCTTAACTCCTCTTCCTGTCTGTCGATGGCGAGGAGGAGAGCGCCTACACAGGGCGGACTGAGTTTTATATCACTTTATTAGCAGTGTGAGTCTGCAAGCGGAGCTGTAGAACAGATGGTAGGGCTGCACAATATTGTTGCTGCAAAATTAGCATTCGCAAATCTGTGCAGCGTTTTCCATTGGCTGGAGGCGAGCCATTTAGGATTGACTACTGCCAATTTCCACATAGTCCGTGCACGCTGCCTTCCGTCGGGGTCACGGTTTGACTCTGTTGGACAGTGGGCACCCTTCCCCACTGGATCCTTATTCTGTAGCGTGAGTGCAGCCATTAGCAGCTGTACACACATCAAAGTAGAACTACAAGATCACAGGAGAACTACAAGATCACAGGAGAACTACAAGATCACAAGAGAACTACAAGATCACAGAGAACTACAAAATCACAGGAGAACTACAAGATCACAGAGAACTACAAGATCACAGGAGAACTACAAGATCACAGGAGAACTACTAGATCACAGGAGAACTACAAGATCACAGGAGAACTACAAGATCACAAGAGAACTACAAGATCACAGGAGAACTACAAGATCACAGGAGAACTACAAGATCACAAGAGAACTACAAGATCACAGGAGAACTACAAGATCACAGAGAACTACAAGATCACAGGAGAACTACAAGATCACAGAGAACTACAAGATCACAGGAGAACTACAAGATCTCAGGAGAACTACAAGATCACAGGAGAACTACAAGATCACAAGAGAACTACAAGATCACAGGAGAACTACAAGATCACAGAGAACTACAAGATCACAGGAGAACTACAAGATCTCAGGAGAACTACAAGATCTCAGGAGAACTACAAGATCACAGGAGAACTACAAGATCACAGGATGAGAACTACAAGATAACAGGGGAACTACAAGATCATGCGGGCATAAAGAGAACAACGTACAAACAACATGTTGCTTTGTCTCTCTGAGGATGATTTGTTGTTCACTCGGTGCCTGTTTTGACGTCAGGTTGATAAAGTGACGGGATACGATCAGGAGTCTGTAAATTGTGTTTTATTTTGAAATTGACCGGACGCTGTGTGTCCATGTCTTACTTCCTGTCCGGGTCGATCTGCTCTGTCCAGCTTGACGCGTGCTTGCAGTGTACTCACGCTCCAGAGATGGACTACATACATTTTGTAGGCGTTATACTTTTAAAGTACGTCTTATGATTTATCACACAGATGTTAATTTCACAGTGTTCATAATTACACAACTTATGACTAAATTCTCTGATTGCGCCTCATCGACTTCACCGTCAGCCTTTGCCCAATTTCACTACAGAGCACTTTTATCTCCAATTTCTTGGATCAACCAATCACAGCTTGTAAAAAAATGTGTCATACCTACCAAATGGTCGACCGCACTCCTTCTCACTAAGAAGAAATATTTTGTCTCTTCCTCGCTCGGAGTCGCTCTGAGAATGTTCATAAATCACTCCTAAGCTAAAAATCCTTGCTCTGATTTCTGAAGCTAAGTTAGGAGCTGAGAGGATTCTCTGAATGTGTATTCGACTTTATAGAACATTCAGTTTTCAGGATCTCCAACATACTGTTTTTACAAAAACAGACCAAAATAAAAATCGAGTTTTCGAAAGCGACTTTCTCTCCCCCATAAATCTGCAGCTTGTGAATTAACCAGAAGGCAACTGTTGCTTATCCACACATCCATGTTGGTCCCTCACAGCTCCCTCAGGTCTCTGGGGGGAGGGGGGGCTAGGAGGGGGGTGGAGGTCTCCTTGAGGCAGATTTACAGCTTTGACATATTCTTTACATTTTTATCCCAGGCTTTAGTGCACTCTGAGGGATATTTCCTGCCTTGAAAACCTTTTCTATGTCCTTCCTGTGATTGATATTTTTCAATAACCTTTATGCAAACATATTATGAAGTCCCTGAGTCTCATGATGTCCCTTCTTCATCAGGAAAATGACTCACAAGTAGTTCAAGAACGGGTTGGCCTTAAAGCAACAATCTGTAACTTCTCCTTCTTCAAACAGTCGTTTCAAAGTCGATCTAACAGAACAATAACTTCCAACATGGAGAATGGCGTCTCTCTCACGTCCACAGAGCGCCCCGCTCACCTGTTTTCAGCTCATGTAACTTTGAGTGTGTGTGTGTGTGCGTGTGTGTGCGCGCGTGTACTCCCTCATATTGTCAGAGTCCTGCTGTGCGGATCAAAGATGAACAGAGAATTTAGACGCGTTAGTTATGTAGCAGCAGCAGGGTCAGCACAAACACACGGCAGACAAATTAGAAGAACTTAACCAGGCACATGCTAACATCCAGAGACAAGGAAGGCTTGTATCTCGAAAACAAGAGAAATAAGAAGAACAGGACTCTGCCTGGTGACTGAAGGTGATGTCTGTATTTGTTGTTTCATGATCATTGACCATCAGAAAGGAAAGTGTATGTACTCATTAATGTTCAGATTTAAAGCCACTGTTTGTTCTGGGAAAGATTTCTTCCCCGCCCCCATGACCCAAAAAAACAAAAGTGAACGTGAGTCTTAGCTCGTTATGAAGCCCGGTGTGTGCATGGCTGCAGCAGGTCATACTAATAGTGTAGTTTTCTGGTGGTCAAAGCAGGAACTTCCTGTGTTTGATTACGAAAAAGATAAGAGATAAGATAAATGAAGGACGTTTATCCAGCCGGTACAGTTGAATTTGCTTCTTGTGATTAGAGGATGGCATGAAAAGAAACACAAAAATAATTCATGTTCCTGTGATGTCACGCTCAGGTTGGGTAGCTCAAATGTTGTTATCATGTCCTACTGATATATTAGGGGTTGTCAGGGATTTAAAAATGAGATTCTGACGACTGTTTTCATTTCATCGACTCCAAAAAAGTTAAAGAACTACACAATAGTTTCTGAATATCCGGGCACGCACGGACTATGTGCCTGAAAGCTCTTCTGTCTTGTATTTGTGAGAGATCAGACCCACTCTGACAAATCTGGACGTTTACTGACTTCAGTTAACTGACAGCCGTTCTTTAGGCCGTCTTTAAACACAAGACGGCGTCATGACGTGCAAAACTTCATCAAAGTGATGAAATCTCAGGACAAGACAGTCGCTCAACTATTCAAAGTTTCTCTGTTAGGTTACTGTATTTAAATGTGCACACACACCCCGGACTTGAAAGGCGTTTATGACTAAAAGCTCCGTTACAGAGAAGGAGGTGACGAGCTTTTTAAAGGTCTGCAAGAACAAACAAGTGATGCAAACTCTCGACATCCCGACAGGAACTTTTCTCCCCAGAGCACCGCGATGTCAGCTGAGTGATTCATGAGTGAAGCCTGTCAGGAGAGGAGGGATTTCTGAGGCCCCAGCACGAAGCACACAACTCACACAACACACTCAGTGTAATTTATCAGCCCCCCTCCACCCACCTTTACATTGATTGGAGGGATAAGTATAATGCTGATGAAGCACGAGGCTCGAGGTTCAATCAGGAATGTATCGGACTCCATAGATTTTTGTGTACACGGTTTTTTCTCAATCTGTTTGACTTTGACTGGAAATACTACTTGTGAAACTTGCAGCAAAAGTTCAGGTCAGATTCAGCTCAGTTTGACTTACAGTACACTTTGGGCCAACAACAATACGACACAGAGGGCCTGATTCACGAAGAATGAACTGCGACTGGTAATAGCTAAAAAATAAAGCTCATTATTTCCTCTTGTTTAGTATGTGAATGTGGAGAGAAGCTATCTGCACCTTTCCTCTGCAGGGAGCTGCCCTCTCACACTGACGGAGCTGCACTCTAATGCTGACGGAGCTGCACTCTCATGCTGACGGAGCTGCACTCTCACGCTGACGGAGCTGCACTCTCATGCTGACGGAGCTGCACTCTCATGCTGATGGAGCTGCACTCTCATGCTGACGGAGCTGCACTCTCATGCTGATGGAGCTGCACTCTCATGCTGATGGAGCTGCACTCTCATGCTGACGGAGCTGCACTCTCATGCTGACGGAGCTGCACTCTCATGCTGATGGAGCTGCACTCTCATGCTGACGGAGCTGCACTCTCATGCTGATGGAGCTGCACTCTCATGCTGACGGAGCTGCACTCTCATGCTGATGGAGCTGCACTCTCACGCTGACGGAGCTGCACTCTAATGCTGACGGAGCTGCACTCAAACCCTGACGGAACTGCACTCTCACGCTGATGGAGCTGCACTCACGCCGATGGAGCTGCACTCTAATGCTGACGGAGCTGCACTCTCACCCTGACGGAGCTGCACTCTAATGCTGACGGAGCTGCACTCTCACGCCGATGGAGCTGCACTCTAATGCTGACGGAGCTGCACTCTCATGCTGATGGAGCTGCACTCTAATGCTGACGGAGCTGCACTCTCACGCCGATGGAGCTGCACTCTCGTGCTGACGGAGCTGCACTCTCACGCCGATGGAGCTGCACTCTCATGCTGACGGAGCTGCACTCAAACCCTGACGGAGCTGCACTCTCAAGCTGACGGAGCTGCACTCTCACGCTGACAGAGCTGCACTCTCACGCTGATGGAGCTGCACTCTAATGCTGACGGAGCTGCACTCTCATGCTGATGGAGCTGCACTCTCATGCTGACGGAGCTGCACTCTCACGCTGACAGAGCTGCACTCTCACGCTGATGGAGCTGCACTCTAATGCTGACGGAGCTGCACTCTCATGCTGATGGAGCTGCACTCTCATGCTGACGGAGCTGCACTCTCATGCTGACGGAGCTGCACTCTCATGCTGACGGAGCTGCACTCTCATGCTGATGGAGCTGCACTCTCATGCTGACTGAGCTGCACTCTCATGCTGATGGAGCTGCACTCTCATGCTGACGGAGCTGCACTCTCATGCTGACGGAGCTGCACTCTCATGCTGATGGAGCTGCACTCTCATGCTGATGGAGCTGTACTCTAATGCTGACGGAGCTGCACTCTCATGCTGATGGAGCTGCACTCTAATGCTGACGGAGCTGCACTCTAATGCTGACGGAGCTGCACTCAAACCCTGACGGAGCTGCACTCTCACACTGACGGAGCTGCACTCTCACACTGACGGAGCTGCACTCTCACACTGACGGAGCTGCACTCTCATGCTGATGGAGCTGCACTCTAATGCTGACGGAGCTGAACTCTCACACTGACGGAGCTGCACTCTAATGCTGACGGAGCTGCACTCTCACCCTGACGGAGCTGCACTGTCTTGCTGACGGAGCTGCACTCTAATGCTGACGGAGCTGCACTCTCACCCTGACGGAGCTGAACTCTCACACTGACGGAGCTGCACTGTCTTGCTGACGGAGCTGCACTCTCATGCTGATGGAGCTGCACTTTCTTGTTGACGGAGCTCAGTTCTGTCCACATAAAGATGATGAGAAACTTTTGACATTTTATCAAGCGAACACACTCTGAACATGAGAGATGAGTTTCACCGTTTAAAACAAAGCTTGCTCCCTGAACGGAGCGAGAAAGGGCAACTCATAGAAAAAAACTCATATCCTCGTCATGGTAACGACTCAAGACCGTCTCCACACATGTAGATGAAGTGTGGAGCCGCTGACAGCCCTGGACTGATTTAACCCCAAGGTTATATTAAAAATACTGCTGGAGGCCAGTGAAGAAAGATAAGCAGCGGAGTGATATGTACGGTTTTGGGTAGGTTGAAGACTAGTCATGTCAGAGGTTTGAAGGAAGACCTGCCCGTAATGAGTTGCCGTACTCAATATGTGATTTCACAAGAGCCTGTACTATGAGCTGTGTAGCTCTGACTGGCAAATCGAGGCCCTGAGAACCTTAAATGTGAAAGTGAAGCAGCCGACATACGACGAGCAGCAGATTCAGAGCAGAGAGACTGATTTACACGTGTGAGCAAAGTGAATGTTCTTTTTATTCACTCTGTTCTTCTTTGATTTGAAGTCAGAATGGTTAAAGTTTCTCAGAATACGAGCTGAGCTTCTGTTCGCTTTGCACACAAACAAGCTGACAGAAACGCCCTTCAGAGACACTTTTAAACTTCGAGACTGTGACGACATTTCAGAGCTACGGCTGCAACTCTTCAACTGTAGGAAACACGTAAGAGCGACACTAATCCTTCTACACAAGTATCTGTTCTACTCGGGCGAAGACTGTGTGAACTTTTGCAACCTCTGACATTGTTGAGTCTTCTGAACGTATGTTCAGTCCTGCGAGAGGCTCCATAATAGAGAGCAGAAAGTGGGGCAGCCATGTTTTGAACGCCCTCAGTGTGTATGTGAGAGACTCGGGCCACATCAAGTATTAATGCTCTGCAGACCCCAACCTCATTCAGGCATATGTTCAAAGAGAAGTAACCAGCCGTTATTATACAGCTGGTCCTCATTATGCTGCATTGTACGTCGATCCCTCTTTCATTTGCAGGATGTGTACTCATTTGTGTAAAAACACTTGAGGATAGTTGGAATTATTGGAGATTTTTAGTGATGCTTCATACTGTGCACGCTCAATATGTCCTCTGGGAAAGCAGGTCAATTACTGAGAGGATTATTTTTCTAATCACAGCGGATAGATTGGTGGTATAAACCGGAACAAGCAGAGCTGTCTACCCACTGAGACCAATGTATAAGATTCTTCAATATGTGCTTCTTATGAAAACCTCTCACAGATGACTTTACATTTCACTTTGGGTCATTGTTTTTAAACCATAACACTGATTGCATCTACAAGAAAAGAACCACAGAGCTGAAAACTGAAGCTAACACTACTGCAGTACCCAAAGTATCCACTTGGGCTGTTTGCTGCAGTGACAAGACCGGTCTCTCGTCTCAGAATAGAAAGCACTTTGACTCGGTCTTGTCCCGGTCTCAGTCTCAGGATTTTAATTCAAGACCGGTCAAGACCACCACTGATTGGCTATTTTAACGTCATCACTGTGATTAGAAGGAAAACGCCTCTTTCTAAAAGAACAACTTCAATTCATTTGTGGTTTGATTTGTATCCCCTGGTTACGGCCGTAACCTTCCCGGTGTTACGGTCTAACTGAGCGATATTTATGGTCTTGGTCTTTTCTCGATCTCGGAGCTCTCTGGTCTCGGGTGTGTCTTGGTCTCGGTTAGTGTGGTCTTGACTACAACACTAGTAAGTGGAGTGACAGTGGATTGGTACAGAACATGGCGCTGGCCCCCTCGTATAGTACCATCAGCCACTGCACAAGCTGCTGAACTAATGGCATACTGCTGACTTACGCCACATGTCGCTGCTCCCAAGTGACATTCCAAACGCCACTTTTTGATCTCTCCGTCACTCCCAATTGGTGACGCCACTTAGACTACGTCCGTGTTGAATACAGTCTATGATGAAATTTGATTTTAAGTTTAAATGCTTAAAGCATGACAAAATGTGCAGAAAGGTTTGTAAGAATAATCTGCGCAGGCTGATATTGAAAAGGTTGTTTGAAAAATGCAGATGAATGTGACTCTCGATGAGGCATGAGAGAGTTTTTAATGACAGTAAATCTTTTGTTCTGTACCACAAAGCTTCTTAGACAGAGGAGACCTGGAGGGGTCGGGTGAGGGGAGAAGGAGGAAGTGTAAGGAAGATGATGCAGCCGTTGACATCACTGTTAATCTCCCCACAGGAACCGTCAGTGACACACAGCTCTGGTCATTTGTTGTCTAAACACTGCTGGGCCTTTGGTGGACACGACTGGGCCTTTGTTCCCCATTACTCAACAAACAGGGACCTGCTGCAGGTTAATGAGCTTTATAGACAGAAATCAAGGTAATAAAGGAGCCATAAATACCCTCATTCACTGAGAGATGAAACAGCTGCCTGAAGTCTAAAACCAGCTACAGCCCTGTTACTACATCATGTAGAGGCTCTGATACACTAACACAAGCTTCTCAAGGGATTCAAAATGAGTTCAACCCAAAATAATAAATGTTTACATTTCATTTGGCAGACTGAGATTTAGTTTACTTCAGGTGCAGAGATACAGATCAGTTCGTTTTTTACCAGTTCTGAGCAGGAAATGGGCGTTGAGAGATCACTGGAAAACGACGAATATCCAGAAATATTCACATATGCTTTCTTACTTTACAGATTGAAAGAGAACAATATCTGCAGGAGAGCGTTTTTACTACAGATTACAGCCTTCAGCTAATCAATGAAAACATCTTATGACTACTAATCATCCTGAATTGTATCCTTGAGTTAAACCGTCTGCAGTTCAGCTGCACACTTTGTCCTTCTCTCACATGAATCATCACAGAACACTCCCGGCTGTAAGGACAGTACAGAAAAGGAGGTTATATTTAGAGCAACAAGGTGAACCTGTTTTTTGTTCTGCAGTGATTTTAGTTTAATGGAACCTTCTGAGATTAGTCGGACACAATGGAGGGCATGCAGGGTGATGATCAGAACACTTCAAATAATCAAAAACTTCATCCAAACCTGCAGCCCATCTTTCTGTGAAGAAACATAAAAACACAATTTACCCTCAAGTGCTGCGATGTTTCAGGATGTGCTCCACATTAAGAGGGATTCATTTTGTGAAATCTTGTTTTTGGACTTCGTGTTTATGTGCTTGACAACAGTTCATAAAAAAAGTGATGTGAAAAATGACATTGTTGGTGCTTTTCTATCACTACCTTAGAAGCTGGTTTGAGCCCCAGTTTATAACTGAAGTCCTAAATAAAACACTGAGGGCCTGCTGTCACATTTTCAAGGAGCAGTATGTAACTCACCTAGTGTTTAAAATGGGTACTGCAGTCCAAATTCTAAACATTACAGAGAGCTGTCCCCCCCCCCCCCTCCTCTCTAGAGTGGATGCTCACGCAGGTCACCATGTGGTGGACTCTGAAGCTTCAGTGTTTAGCCAGCTCTGCATCGGTCTGTAAACCTTTCTGCGTTCTAACCTCTCTCCATTTTTCAAAAGCATCTCCAATATTGATCCTAGTTTGAGCACGTTTCAGTAACTGGTCTCATATCTGACAAACCGAGGGGCGTCTCTCCTGACATCCCTCTGCTCAAACAGCCTGGAGTTAACAAAACCATTTTATGAAAGACGTATTTCTGTGCCGAACCTGATGAATGGACGAATTCACCGTGTATTAAAAACGATGCTCTGATTATCTAACAACCCAATCTGACATAAAGTTTGAAAGGTAGGTTGAAATAAAAACACACGAGACATCTTTCAACTGTCTTATAGACTCATTATCTGTCTTTGTTTCAGCTCGTGCAGTTATGTGATCTTTTTGAAAAGTGCAGACTCATGTTTTGCATATTTATAAGCTCTTATAAATGATGAAAAGGCCGCCTTGAGGTTGCTAAAGGGCCGCAGATTGAGTTGGTCTGCTGTAAACCTTTTTTAGGCGCCCTCCTGTGTGGACCATTACTCCTCCGTCTCAGAAAGCTGCACTTGCAGAATTTCTTGAACATCCTGAGACAAGTTATCCCGCTAATAAAGCAGCGGGGGGGTCTCCACTGTGAGATTAGATTGTGCTGTATTTTAGGAGATTGTGCAGTTTTGTAGTAAAACATGTTTACATGGATGATGGATGCTTTTCACTCTCCCACTGCCCCCCCCCCCCCCCCCCTTCTCTCTCTCTCTCTCTCCTGCAGGCAGAAATGCTTTCTCAGCTCTGACTTCCTCCTAAAAAACAAGATTACTTTGTTGTCCCCTATGCCAAGAGGGAGCTGATAAACAGGAAGAGCTTGAGCTTTCCTGAGGCTAATTATGCTTTAAGTTCTCGTTAGAGGCCTCAGGAGCCAAAGACATTACGGACTATGAAGGGTTACAGGGGTTAGTGTTCGGCCTCAAGGAGAGTTCATGTTGCATCTTGAAATACAGATTTTTTTCCTCTTAAATCTGCCTCACGTGATGAATCCTCAAGAAAGCAAACCCTCAGTAAGAGACAGCTGTTTCCTTTCTCCGGAAAAGTTTCATCATTTGACATTTCTCAAAACAGGCTGTTTCTGTGTCTGTAGCTTTAAATGTAAATGAGCTGTGTCTGACCACGCCCCTCTCTGGAAGGGCTTGGGTGGCTCGGGCTTTCTCGCTCCATGTCCTATTGTTTACGGTGAGAAGGCAGACTCAGAGGGCAGAACAAACACCTAGCTGTGGGAGTGTCACCCACCTGGGGGAGGGGTTACTGCCCTTTGTGATGTCATGAAGGGAAAATCTCCAAACGGCCTGTTTGAGCACACATTTTCTGAAAAGTGGAGCAGGCAAAAGATGAATTGTCTCTGTACCCACATCGTCCTCGCTCCGTGTCTGATCGGGAAATAAACAATCAATTAAAAACATGCAGTAAAAAGTTACGGAGCAGTGTCGGTCAAACAGCGGCCGTTGCCAACAGACTGTTGTCATAGAGACAGGACAGACGTGCAGCGCTTTTCTTCTCAGCGCATGAACTCTTCTTGCAAACGCTCCTGAGCACACAGCCAGCGCTTTGGACACACGGCCTTAGTGTCTATTGATAATTTGGGTTTGTTTTTGTTCTTTACTCTAGCTGCTGAATAATTGTTTTTCACTGATCAAGCTTGAAACATTGTTTAAGTTAAACAAGGTTGATTTATAATTTCTATCACTTACTAATATCTCCAGCTTCTTAAGGGGAAATGAGTTCCATTATGAAACCTGCAGCTTGACTCGGACCCTGCAACCTCTAAGTGCAGAGCGAGGCGAGGTGAAGGAGGGCGATGTTGAAGATTATTGAAACATTCTGACGGTCTTCTCATCGGATTTCTTGACAATCAAAGAATGCAGAAGAAGACTTGTCCTTTAAGTCTCTTACAGACACAGCGACGCATACGCTAGCTCTCACGTTGTGTTTTTTTGTGACCTGTTAAGATTCCTTTAAAGAACAGTTTCATGAGAGCTAATGTTTGAAAATCATCCGCAGAAAGAAAAAAACAGAACCGCTTAATTAACAAAAGTAGCATCCAAAAGATAGAGGGACTAAAAGGGATCCATTTATTGATCAGGCTCCATGACCGCCAATACCTCCCCTGCCCCCATAGGTGACCATTGATCAGGAGGAGATGAAGGGTGAATGGGCGGATTAGGGTGATTCCACAGATTGGTGGTCTGCCAATGGAGTCTAGCTCTTAAAGGCACGGCGTGATGATGGAGAGCGGGTTACCATCCAATAACTCCACCATCGTTATAACCGCCGTCTGTCACTGAAACTCCGGACTACCTTACACACAAGTGGTGAAGGTGAGTTTCTCTGTAAACATTTTGGTATTTATTTAAAGTCATCCTCTAGTCGCGGCAGGGCATTTTGATTAGGAGAGCCAACGGAGCTAAGGTGGCGTTTGATTGCTAACAGAAGTTGCTAAAGAATAGCAAATGTTACGACAAAGAAAGGATCATCAATTATCCAGAGTGTAGAATTCAAATGTATATAACTAGAGATGGCACAAACAGAATTAAAGGCACAGTATGTAAATTCCACCACCAGGGGGCTCTCAAGCAAAACAAAAACAAAAGATGACGTCAAGGCTGGCGGGGAATCATGGGAGTGATTTTCTCTGCTACTCCCCCCCCCCCCGCTGAAAACAGACTCTACGTTGACCGTAGTCAAGATGTCCGGGTGAAACCGTCCTGAGGAAGAGAATATGTTTACAGACGAGCTAATGTATCCGAGTATAATTTACATGATGTTTTTATCACAGCAGCACAAACATCAACAGAACATCAGCTTTCAGGAGCAGCTCACGCATCCTTTATTTAACATCTGGTGTTTCCATGGCAACGATAGATTGTTGTTTTAACTGCCTTTGGTATCTCAAGAACAACATTTTGGCCGTCTACATCTTGATTTTAAGGAGCAAACTCAAAGTCAAAGGCATACAATTCATGCACACCGCTAATTGATTAGCTGGCTAATTAGCTCGCTAACCCCCGTATTTCTCATGAATCAGATTGTTTTTCTTGTTGCTAGAGGCTCAGAGGGCTTGTGGTTCTTTTTTTGTAAAGGTGGACAGTTTTAACATGGGGCTCTATGGGGATTGACTCACAGTTGGTACCAGCCCCTAGTGGACACTTGGGGAACTGCAGTTTTTCAGTGTTGGATTCTTTCTAAGCCTGGGAGGTTGCAGCCACTTGACGTCTCTCCTTATAAATATATTTTATCTGCTGGGAAGTGGAGGGCTTGGGGGTTTCATCCTTTTACCCCGCGGCGCTAAAGACCCTGTTAGGCCCTCACTCCTGCCATCGTTGTCTGGTTGTGAGATATGGT
>CM036535.1:35618967-35653967 GCA_020745685.1 Tautogolabrus adspersus | reverse complement strand
GGACCTAAAGACAATTTCAACCAACATCTTAAAAAGTGGATCTGGAGGAAATGACCAACCCTGCCTTTAACTCCTAACATATTTGTGTTCTTGGTGTTCTCGTCTCTGTTTTCATCACAGGTGTCTCACCTGAGCTGCAGTCCCAACACCACCATCCAGCGGGGCTGAAAGTTCAGTTTCACAGCAGATTATCATCCATCACACTCGCTTTTCTTCAAGGTAAGCTGCTGTCTCTGTGTCTCCAGGTAACATTTTGTGTCTTTAAATGGTTCCCTCAGGTTACATCTCATCGGATATTTATCTTATGGAAAATAAATTCCTCTCACTTAAACTTTCTTAAGCTTCAAAAAGCTCTTTATGTAAATTAAGCTGTGCGACTTTATCATCCAGAGTCAGATCAGTATGTTCAGTCTATCGTATGCTGCATTCATTTATTCATACAATTTATAAGAGTAGGGAAATCTGTATTTGTAACACCGAGGACGTTCATAATTCAAAGAAGGATACAACACTGCTAGCCTGTTATTCCTATGTTTCTAGCTATTAGCTTCATTAGCTTATTATTGATCTGTTGCATATTTGAGCCGGTTAAAGGAGCAACATGTAACCCTGACCCCTAGTGTTTAAAATGGGTACTGCAGTCTAAATTCAAACCATTGTAGAGAGCTCTCTCCATTTTTCAAAAGCATCTCCAATATTGATCCTAGTTTGAGCACGTTTCTGCTCGTGGAGCTTATTAGAAACATGCAGAGGCTTTTTAGGTCGGGTACAATCACTTCTATCTGAACCAGTTCTCTTGCCCGCTTCCATCGCTGCAACACCTGTTGACAATGATGTTCAACACAGATGTTGAAGTCCTGTTTTTGTTTCTTGCTGCTTTTACTCCAAATATGTAATGTGCTAACTAATCACCACTAAAATGCACAGAGGCCTTTATTTGTCATAACTTGCAGCTACACCAGGCCAGGAAAAGGGACTGCTCCTTAAATTGGGATGTGCTTTTATTTGAAGTTTTATGTTAAAAACTTTTGGATACTTATAGACCTTTAATCTCCAAACAAGCTGAGTTTGAAGCTCTTCATCTTTACGTCACCTATCTCCTCCTGAACTACAGGATAATGACGTTAGAGAGGAACCTCCAGCTTCATATTTGGTCTTCTTTTCAGCTCAAAAGAAGCTGCTGTAGTTGTTGAATCAGGTGGCTTATTTGATGTGACACAACAAAACAAGTCACCTGGGATCTCTTTTACTCTTCATGATTCCCTTTTCTTCATATGATCTTCGACTTTGTTCATTTATCCGCAGCTTTAACTGCTTCTGCTTTAGAATTGTGTCTCTGAAGCTTTTCTGCTGAGATCAAAAAGTCAGTCTTCATGTTGGGAACATTTCTCATGAATACATTTTGACTTCAGAGCTCATTTCGCAAAACTGCATGACTTCCTCACATCCGGAGAAATCGATGATATTGATTAAAGCACAAGTTAAGAAGACTTTTTACTTGGACTCGGATTGTTGTGTTTGCAGAAGAAGACGACAAATAAGTTGATTTAAAAACTGGAGTTACACATTTCTCTCTCTCTCTCCATTTATTATCACAGTGTTTTCAGAGATGCAGTTGTTTACATCAAACTTAGCCTCTCATCACTGTCACAGCTTCACCTGTGTTACACCTGTCTACAGCCCGTTTCCACACAGCCAGACACCTGTAAGAAAAACAGAAACACCCTGTCCTCATAGAATCTCTCATATTACACCTAATGAGGACCCTGCAGCAGCTGTCCACCAGTGAACCCCATCATGTGTTTTTATGGGACAGCGTGGGCGTGAAGATGTGACTCGTACCACCTGGTGTCACTCAGGAGGCTTATTCATCATCTCCATGATTTCTCCGGGCTGTCAGTGTGTGCGACCTGTTGGCATGACGAATTTATCTGCTGTGGAGTCTTATGTCACTGTCATGCCCACAGCTGTCAACAAAACTCCCAGGGAGCATTCATTGTGCAAACCTTTTGAAGATGGAGGACATATTTGAAAAAAGTAAAAGTCTTCGGTCATAATTTATTCGGAAATGTAATCTGCATCTCCATAAATTCCCTCCTTGTGTGAATGTGGAGATAAAAAGCAGCAACGTCAAGAGGGTTTAAATAGACGTCCCCAAAAGCTGCAGTTCCTCCGGTGTCCACTAGAGTCTGTCTCCTGCAGTGAGTCAGTCCCCATAGAGCCCCATGTTAAAATGTCCAACTTTACAGCTGCAGTTCCTCCAGTGTCCACTAGAGTCTGTCTCCTGCAGTGAGTCAGTCCCCATAGAGCCCCATGTTAAAATGTTCAACTTTACAGCTGCAGTTCCTCCAGTGTCCACTAGAGTCTGTCTCCTGCAGTGAGTCAGTCCCCATAGAGCCCCATGTTAAAATGTCCAGCTTTACAGCTGCAGTTCCTCCAGTGTCCACTAGAGTCTGTCTCCTGCAGTGAGTCAGTCCTCATAGAGCCCCATGTTAAAATGTCCAACTTTACAGCTGCAGTTCCTCCAGTGTCCACTAGAGTCTGTCTCCTGCAGTGAGTCAGTCCCCATAGAGCCCCATGTTAAAATGTCCTACTTTACAGCTGCAGTTCCTCCAGTGTCCACTAGAGTCTGTCTCCTGCAGTGAGTCTGTCCTCATAGAGCTCCATGTTAAAATGTCCAACTTTACAGCTGCAGTTCCTCCAGTGTCCACTGGAGTCTGTCTCCTGCAGTGAGTCTGTCCCCATAGAGCCCCATGTTAAAATATCCAACTTTACAGCTGCAGCTATCTACATACTCTTGGCTTCTAACAACAATGTAAGTTGTCAATGAGGGGGAGGAGTTAACAGCACTATGTGTGTTTTGGGATGTGACCGCCGGCGGGCACCAAAGTGCTTCAAACTGAATTCCTAAAGTTGCCACATTAAATTCTGTCCAATCTGAAATTGAGCGTTTTTCTGTTTGAGGTAAAAAAACATCTTCAGTGTTAACGTTGATGTTACTCTGCGGTCGTTATGTGAAGCAGGAAGTGATTTCTGTGGAAATATCTAAATTGGTGTGTCAGCCTCACAAACAGACGTTGAGTAATTGCTTGCAGAGCTGTGTGTGCTGATTGTCACCTCAGCGGCGCAGGCGTGCCCTGCTATTTATATTTGCATAAAGTACATGAAGATTTCAACTTTTCAGCAGCGCTCTCTGCTCCTGATGAGCATTCAGCCTCGCTGTGCCGTCCAGAAAATAACACAGGATCTCCCCGAGGAGGACATTCATATTTTTGTGTTTTTCTGTGTAAGGTTGTGGTTGTACATTTGAGGAAATCTCCATATTTACACCCTGGTTGCATTGCTTTCCTTGTTGCTTTTTGTATTCTGACATGGCTGGCTGACAGTGACATATCCTGCTGAGTTTGTATCAGTTTTATTTCATCAGTCGGACTCACGATTCATCTGATCGGCGGCTGACTCGGCACCTCTCTTGTGTATGACAGTGTTTACAGCTCATTACTTCTGTGCAGGATAATTAGGCCGATTTGTAGATTCTGATATTAAAGGAAAAGTTTAAAAAGAAAGGACACGTTGTTGTGTTGAGTCATCACCTTATGGCCTTATGGAGGTGAGCCCGGCAACCAGACGCTTGCCTTCGCGCCCCCTCCCCCCTCCCAGGTCTGGCTGGAAACCGGGCGATGCCTCGTAGTTGTTTTTGCCGCTCTATAGGGATTCTGTTGAAAAGACAACGGGCTGTAGACGCCAGCAGAGTCAGATTTGGATGGATGGAAAAAGAGAAATGAAGAAATGACATTTAGCAAAAATAAGAACTTCAAATGCAAAATATATTTAAATATCCTTTATTGGGTTTCTTCTCTGCATGCCTAAAAGTGTTACAGCGTTCTATATTCACCGACTGCAGAGTCTTAACTTCCCAACAGACACATTCGATGATGGTCTTAAATACGTTCCTACATACTGTTGCTCTAAACGTCATCAACCCATTCTGCTGGCTCGCTGGTTCACAGTGAATTTCACACATGTAGCTCACCCTGAAAACTTCAGGAAGTTTATGAGTTTAGTGCAAGAAGTCGATCACTCTCAGTTGAAAATAGTTTAGCTTTTAGAACACAGCGGTGCTCGTCAATGTCTCTTCTCCCTCAGCGACCAATCAAACTCGGGAAGGGGCGGGACTTTCAAAATCTTCTTTGTCAACAACAATGGTGGAGGAATTATTTCCCATGCATGGCACGTTGTTTTTTTGAGGAAATAATTTCAGATCTCGAGCTGCTGAAGTAAGAAAACGATGACTTTGTATTATTTTTACCTTTTCTTTGTCAAATTTAATCGAATTAAAGCAAACAGAGCAGTTTAAAACAGACCATGGGAAACCGAAATGCCATGAGACAACATTCGTATCCTAGCAACAGTGAGCTTCGGAGAGAAGAGCTTTCGCAGTCAGGTAGTAGCGTGCTGAGCTGTGAGTGGACGCAGGCCCGTCTTCCCTCAGTAAACATTTCCCTCATGAGTTTAAGGTCTCAATCTCTCGTTCAAGTCTTCGTCAACACAGCATGATGTTCAGTTTGTAAATGATGGTCCCATTTAGGGTCAGAGACCAGAAAGAGGGGGAGGAGTTAGGGCGGGACTACCTGTTTTCCAAATATGGTCACATCTGGTTCCACAAAAAAAGAAAGAAAGATGGCGGCGACCATTTAGACTAACACGAGGCTTCAAAAGAAGGATTCACAGTGTGAGTTCATCCAAGTGGCGATGTCACTTCTTTGATGGTTCTCACCTCTCATGGCGTCTAAAGTATTTTATTCATGTTGTTTTTCTACAAGTCAAAGCTTTTTAAAGGTGAAATCTTTCACTGTCTCTGTTTGTTGAAGGACGGTGGGAGGAGGACGATGGGGGCTGGCGGGTTTTCCCCCCGAGCTCTGCTGTGGCTCAACCTGCTCGCTTCGATCCCTCTGGCGTCGTCCCTCAACCCGGATGACCCCAACGTGTGCAGCCACTGGGAGAGGTCAGTGTTTTTTCTACGATATTTAAAGTGAAAAACCAGCGCTCAAAAAACGCTGCAGCGAACTAATGGACTCCCCGCCACAAATCAGCTCTGAGGGGTTTGTCGATAATCAGAAGCTGAAGAGAGAAGGTTTACTCCTGGGGACGTGCGGGGGCCGTAAATTCAGAGCGATGCTAATGTGACTGCCTGAGTGGTCCCAGCGCTCCGACAGTGAAGGCACGATGTCATCTGTGCTGAGAGCGACGCAGAGTGCAGGTGCTCTGATCGATCATCTCTCAGAGTAATCAGGAGGAAGCGTGGAAATGGATATTACTACCTCTGATGACTCTTACAGTCCTGACTCCTCATGAAGGTTGGACTCGTTTATGCAACACGAGAGAGCCGAGCAAACCAATTAGCAGTATGCTAATCAGCACAGAACAACAGAGAAGTTGAGGATTAAAAGTGAGGTTATGGAAGGATCCTTGAAAAGCCTGAAAGTTTGGAAAGAATCGATGGCTTTCAAACATTTCTCAGATTTAGAAAGGACCCTCTGTGGTCTCTGGGATCAATATTTACCTCCTGATTATCCTGAACAGGAACATTTGATGGCCTGTAAGGAGAAGAAGAACTCTTTTTAGAATAACGACATCTTGAGTACTTGAGTAAACCCTGAGATTGTATTTTTATTAACGTTGCATGTGTCCTGATCAGCTTCGTCCTCCTGATAACATGCTGTTGTCTCCTCCGTCCTTGCAGCTATGCAGTGACAGTGCAGGAGTCGTACGCTCATCCATTCGACCAGGTTTACTACACCCGCTGCACCGACATCCTCAACTGGTTCAAATGTACCAGACACAGGTGAGGACGCACAAACACACACACACACACACACACACACACACACACACACACACACACACACACACACACACACACACACACTGTGTGTGTTTCTTTTGTCTGCAATCTTTGCTCTTTTGCTGCTGTAACACTGTACATTTCTCCGTTGTGAGATGAATAAAGGATTATCTAATTTTATCTTATCTTATACCTTCTGTCGTACAAAAATTCAAAATAAAAGCACTAACCCTAACAAGAACTGTGATTTTTAAATGCAAAATAATGGAATTTCAAATATGTGGTAAGAAAGGTGATTAATCAATATAAACGACTGCCTCTGGTCACTTCCTGTCAGCACCTCTGGTCACTTCCTGTCAGCAGCACTGGTCACTTCCTGTCAGCACCTCTGGTCACTTCCTGTCGGCACACGTGTGTCCGATCAGACTTACCGTATGGCTCTGCTGGTTCCAATGACGGATAGCGTCTCTTACTTTCTATTCATTGCCTATGGAGAGCTGGAGAAGCTGTCGTGCAGTGAATATTGGGATCGTTAGACCAGAGCTCTATTCTATGCTAATGAGTCCAGGGAACGCCCGGACTAGCCGCCGCTTATCCAAACAGGTGCATTCGATGACGTTATGTCACCTATTGCGTAACCTACAGCGAAAATCTTGACTATCAAGAGTGGGGGGAGGGGTCCAGGAGAAAATCACAACAAGCCCACTTTTCAGTGGGTATACGCCCATCAAGCGGCGAGATCCTTAGCGACCTCGCCTGAAGCAGAGGAGATCCTTGCCTCTGTTGTTCTGACTCTCAGAGGTTCGTCACTTTGAATAAATAAATTGCAGAATTGTAGACGTTAAACGATCAACCGCGATAAAAATTAAATCGTCTGACGGCCCTACATGCAAATAAAAATCATAAATATTCAACATATAATAGATGCAAAACAACCAGAAAGTGACGCGTGAATACTTTTAAAAGACACAAAAACAACCAGAAACAGAAAGTCCATCAAAGAAACAAAACAGCAGGAGAGTGAAGAAATGACTAGAAACAGGTTTATACTCCGTCATGACCCTGACCCTGTGTGCTCATCCTGCTGATGTTCTCACCTCTTTGACTTATAATGAAGAAGGTCAGAGGTCATCACAGGCATCCAAAGGACGTCAGGATATCCGTGTGATCTTCTGTAACAGCCTGACGTCTGACAGAAGTGATTGAACATCTCTAGTTTGACTCAAAGTGAAAGAAAATGACGCCAGTTTGCAGAATACGTTTCCTGGATCCAAATCTAAACTGGGAGCGACTGGTTCCTGCTTTTAAATACTAAATGAGCTGCAACACAAAGTGAAGTGAGCCACATGTATCCCTCTTAAGAGTCACTTTAAGACATTTATCAAGCCTTAGTGATTAGTTCAGGCCTCAGTGTGGACTGTAAAATCAAAGTCCTTCATTTCTTATAAACAAACCTCGTACATCCCGCATGTATGATCCTGATAGTGGAGCTCACACTCAGTCCGTCTCTGGTGTCTCCTCTCCAACGGCAGCACTCCAGCTCCTCCTCATGTGGTCATTTTGATGAAGAGCGGCCGTCGGCGTATCGTCTTTAATGACCACATTAAGCTTTATAGGCACCAGTTTAGCTCCTCCAGCTAAGAGCTTGGAGCGCCGGCGTCATTGATCTGACGGACACACAACATCAGCGTCCTTGGAGGAGTGAAGAAAACTCCTCTACACGTTAAAGTGTCGCTCGTTTAAAAGAAGTGAAGAGAGGTAAACACAGCTTTAGTAAAGGACTCTGTTCTTACAGCACCGTGACGTGTGAACTTTTAATGGATGCAGTTTGAACTCTTTTAAAGGCCTGAGGAAGAAATATAAACTTAAAGGGGAAGTTAGGACGGTAAAGTTTGAGTTAAGTTATTTTACATCTTCAGCTGGGAATAACAACGACACCAGTTTGTAGAATAAGTTCCACAAATGACAACAAAGAGACAAAAAATCAAGGGCGCACTCGAGGCAATCCTTACCGTGCCTAAACACGCTTCTGCATGACTCAAGATAAGACACAAAGTCAGTGAAGTAGCCGTCATGTTCTCTGACTTGTTCTCAGATGACGCAGACTCGACAGCACGTCCCTTTTTGAGTCTGCCTGACTAAGCACGCTTCATAATTACATAAAGCCGTGCATGTGTTGTATTATGACGTTATGTACAGGAGGTAACCGTGCTCAGGCCGGTTAGTCCTGGAGCAGAGTGAGCGCAGGCCAGGGGGGGGGAATGGGGAGGGGGGACAATCATGCTTAAGCACGGGATGAATGTGAGTACGCCCTTAAAGACACCTAACCAAAAACAGACAAAACATAGCCATATAAACAACACGCATCAGAGCATGAACAACAGGATTATTTCTAGAACAATCTTTGATTAATGGTGTATTTATTTATCTCATGTTTGTATATATGTGTATGGAGCGAGTAAACCGTCTCCACACACCAAACGATACGCTTTATTGTCCTCTTGGGGGAATTTGTCTTGGACTCAAAGTGCTGCCAAACATTCAGCTGCTTCCACGCCACAGCATCTACATCCTGAGCTGTAAGCTGTGTTTAAGGATCCACACCGAGTCAAGACCAAGACCATAAATATCACTAAATATCATCATCTTGTGTGCAGGGGGCGTGTCTCACTTAGACCCTAACACCGGGAAGGTTGCTGCCGTAACCGGGGGATAAAAATCAAACTACAAATAAATTGAAGTTATTAGTACTTTTAGAAAGAGGCGTTTTCCTTTTAATCACAGTGATGACGAGGAGAAAGAAGCAGATCAGTAGTGGTCTTGACCGGTCTTGTTTTAAAATCCGGACTCCGCCCAGTCTGAGACAATAAAACAAAGTAAAAGAGGGAGAACAGGATCAGACATGAACACAAGAGTCCTCTTTAAGAACTGTTTCCAGTCTCCATCCAGTTTGAGCTCTGCAGGTCATGTTGTGCTCTTTCCTAGAAATGACTCGACGTGATTGGCTGTCATTTTTTCTGTATTTTCTGAGGTTTTGTAAGCGACGCCCAGTGACAGGCAGGTGACTGCAGCACCGTCATGCTGCCGGCGTTCTCAGGTGTGCCGTAAAGATTCAGACGACTACTAAAGCACCAAAATGTGAAGTGTTGATTAAGTCTGAAGGCCGACGAAGTGTGACGACTGATCTTTTGTTCGATGTGTGGATCTTCACAAATAAACGACGTAAAAGTCAAATGAAAAGGATATCCTGTCACATATCCTGTAGAACCATCAGAAGAGAAGAGAGGATTGCTCCTTTAATCTTTTAAGTTGTTACCTCAACATCAGTCCTCACTCTGTGTGTGTGTGTGTGTGTGTGTGTGTGTGTGTGTGTGTGTGTGTCTCATGTGTGCAGGATCAGCTATAAGACGGCGTACAGACGAGGAGTGAGGACGATGTACCGGCGTCGCTCTCAGTGCTGCCCGGGCTTCTATGAGAGTGGGAACCTGTGTGTTCGTAAGTCGTGTTCATTCCCTCCAATATCACTTCAAATCAGTGTTGGTGTTACTTCATGTTATTACTCACTGCTGAAAGCAATCAGTTACCCAGAACTTCCACCAGATACGTGTGCGTTGCGTGTCCGCTCCAGTAAGGCTCCGTGCTCCCTCGTCCGTCAACAGGCTGCGTTTTTAGAGCGCAGCATGGAGCAGCACCGCCGGATCAGGTCCGCTGCTGTGGCAGAGCGGAGACGATACCAGTGAAACTGGTGGAAGTCCAGGCTAAGGGTTGAGAGACGACCGACTCTTCCGCTGAACCACAGCTGCTCTGTCAGTGACAAAAACAACAACTTTCAGTGGACACACTTTGATCCATCAAGGTTTATGTTTGCCTGCTGTCGTCTTGTAAACGTTCATTCGTACGCTTTTGTCACTAACATAAAATACGTAACAACAAGCGCCGCTTTAACACTTCTAAAACGACTTACTTCATGTTGCTCTGTTTCTAAACTGTGAAGGAAGGTCGGCCTTAAAGAGCTGCACATTTTAAAAAAGCAATAAAAACAAACGTTGTTTGTTCTCAGACGTCTGCAGAATACAGCTGGATTTACAGCACAGGGGAACGTCTGCTCTGCATACCCACTCTGCAGCAAACACAATCATCTTCCTGTCATCTGCATTGTTATTTCTTCTGACTCTTTTCTTTCTGTTTCCGCTCGATGCACACAGAGTATCCGCCTCGCTTGTTAAGATTGCAGCGTACGGTGTGGAACAGTGATTCAATCTGAGTCGTTATCTTTTCACCTGCGTCAGGCCGTCATCTGTACCGGCTGTTTGGAGCTGTCGTACTTAGATCAATCTCACTCGGTTACAAAGTGAATCCATCGCTGCTCGTGAAGTTTTTTAACCACACAGAGTTTTGAATGCAACAAAGAGAAAACAACATCAAACATGCAGCAGGACGCCCACTAATGCAGAGTCATCCATCCGTTATCTATACCGCTTTACACGTTCAGGGTCACAGGGGGTTGGAGCCGATCCCAGCTGTCATTGGGCGAGAGGCGGGGTTACACCCTGGACTGGTCGCCAGCCAATCACAGAGCTGACATATAGAGACAGACAACCAGCCACACTCACATTCACACCTACCTATCACATTCACAGCTCGTTAGGTTCACCAGTTAACCTAACCAGCATGTCTTTGGACTGTGGGAGGAAGCCGGAGTACCCGGAGAGAACCCACGCATACACGGGGAGAACATGTAAACTCTGAATGTGAGTCAGTGAGGATGAAATATCTCTTAAAAAGAAAGAATCGTAGCTTTCTGTTGTCAGGAGGATGGAGTCTTATGAAGAGCAGTTGACTGCACTCTCTCTTTTGTCCCTTGTTGCCATTTAAGACAATAAAACATCTTTTATATCCCTTCTTAATATTTGTTAAATCCTCGTTACCAACAGATGAGGTGATGTCATTCGATTTGGCTTTCCCCCCTGGTTGTGTGTGATGGATCTGCTCCCTGTAAAAGTTATTATTAGATCAAAAACAGCCGTATTTTCTCATTAAAGTCAAAACTGTGACATCAAACAGAGCAGCAGACCATCCGATCAAGCAGAGAAGAGACGGCAGATGTTTCCTCAAAGCTGATACGACACAAGCATCTGATTCTTCGTTTCACTGTAAACTCAGAATCCAGCTTCTGCTCTCCTTGTTGATGAAAAACACACATGCTGCATCTGGTTCTCGTATGAATCTGTTGATCTCATCACATCTGACACAGCTCACAAACATCCAAAGTAACTCCGTCCTCCAGAAACTACGACTGCAGAGATCTGTGTCCTGTGTCAGCAGCTCTGTATCTGTAAGTCGTGTCCTACGTGTGTGAAGTCCGCACTAAACTGGAGGTCGAGGTTATCTTACACCATCTTTGTGTCCGTTGCGATGCTCACTGGGTCAGATTAGGCGATCACAGAGACATACATCGTGACTTGACCGACAGACATGACAGACTACATGATGGTACCCGACCAATCATCACGACTGACATGATGATGTTGGAAAGGCAAAGCAAGTGAAGTTTATTTATGCAGCACATTTAATCAACAAGGCGATTCAAAGTGCTTCACAGACGACATCAACAGCATCGTGACAAAGAGTCAAAGAATCACTGCAGAGTCACTCCTGAGCACAGTCTGACAGTCCCGTCGGACACAGCGCCACCTGCTGGTCTCGCCTAACGGAAATGGATTCTGTTAAACAACCCAGCTCAGAACGTCTTCCTGAGGATTCAGGCTCACAGTTCGCTCCGTCTGTGTCGAGTCACAGCTCACAGGCTCGTTCAGACTTCCAGAAACAAATTCTTGGCGAGAGTGGTGTGCGGTGCTCTTGTCCCCCACAGGAGCACCGCACACAACTCTCTCCAATTGCAAATAAGAATGCCGAGAATTTGTTATATAAAAAGAACAAGCGTGGATACTGTGCAGAGTTCAAGTGTAAAATTGTATTCAAATGAAAAGGAAGCTGTAAACGAGAGTTTCAGCTGACCGGAGCATAGAAACTGAACGCTGCTTCTCCGTGAAGAGGGGCGGAGCTAGACGACATCCAGGAGAGGACTGTAAACAAAACTAAACTGAACTCCACAAACCCTTCCTCTGTCTCGTAGTTCGGTCTCGCAGCACCGGCTTCATCATTCTTCTGTCTCTTCACCATTACGTTTGTTAATGCTCGTAACCACTGTGCGTCACATTAGCCGCTAGCATTAGCACCGAGTCAAAGGCGAGTACCGTACAGCGACTCGACAAGCATTTGAAACCTGCAGAAAGTTTGCAAGAGACAGATCAGAGGCTGAAGCGATGAACCTGACATGAAGGTGTGACCAGTTAAATATGTAAAGTATGAAGCTCTGCATGCACTCTGACACACCTGTAGGTTTACCTCCTGCAGGTACGCAGCTACCTGCTCAGAAGCAGGACAAAAAAGCGTCAAAAAAGGAAACAAAGACTTCTGTTTCCAGTAGTGAATTACTTTATTTTTATTTTATTTCAGTTAAACACATAATAGTGCACAGTACAGTCAAATGTTCTTCAGTGTTAGCAAATGTCTTTTAGGGCATCTCGTGAGTAAGTGTCCATACAATGTCCGTTTACAGCTCCCATGTACAGGAATGGGTATCGTTCATTATCCAGCACAGACGAGGCAGCAAGGAGAACAAAAAGGGTAAATACATTGTAATAGCATCCACATGTATATGTGTACCCCCCCACACCGACTTAAATATACACATATGCACACCCACAGACAAGTGTGGAAACATACATATCCAACAGATGAGTTATTTCTCAACTTCTTCCTCCCCACACACACGTCACGTGTTTATCGGAGACCATTTAACCAAAGAACCTGTTTTCAATGTTAACTTTGCAGTTCTGAATTCCATATTATAAACCTGTTTAACTCTTTGTTTCCATTGTGTTAACGTGGGGGGGGGGCTGCTGCTTTAGTCAGGAGACAGTTATCATTTAGCTATTAGAAGAAGGACTCTTAGTAATAAGATGTTATTATGACCTTCTATATTATCAGGCAATATTCCTAAAATAAAACATACATACACACTAACATCTGACTGCTCAGTTGCTAAGAACACGCAGAGTTGTGACTAAAATCTCTCCGGAGGAACACACAGTGCTATCTAACAGCAAGTCGCCTGATTAAAGTTGATTAGGGAAGAAAATAAGAAAAAAGGAAAAAAGATAAATAAAATGAAGCGGTCCTACGCCCTCTTCCACTGAAGGGGAAATTCCCTCTTTTATTTTTTTATTTTTCATTCATAAACCAAACCAGCCAAGTTCAATCCCAGCCTAAAAGCTGAACTCCCACCAGTAATAAGTCTGTCTACTTACATCTCCTGGTTATATTATTCATTTTTCACCTTGAACAAAGACCTGAGAGTCCGTGTTTGTCATCGTTGGTAGTCCTGATGCGTTTGATGTTTGCGCCGTGTCCCAGTGATTGTGCAACAGTTCCTTCTGAAGATTCTCCCGTTCCTCTACCTTAACATGAATTCCCATCTCTCTGAGGACCGGGGCTGCATCTGCGAGGGTCGTGAAAGTCTTCACGCCAGATTCCAGGTGAATTTTCAGCTGGGCAGGGAATGGCGATTGAGCTTTCACCTTTTTCTCCCGAAGTAGTTTTATCACCTCCCGTACCTGCTTGCGTTTCCTCTGTATGTCAGCTGTGTAGTCCTGGTCGAAAAATATCCGCTGTCCTCGGTATGTCACCTCTCGTTGTTTCCAGGCTTGTTGAAGTTTGGTGTCTTTAACTCTGTAGTCAGAGAAGCGGAGGATAATGGACCTCGGAGGAGTAGAGTTTTTAGGCTTCATTGTCAGCAAGCGGTGCACTCTTTCTACACACATGACCAGGTCGTCTGGCAGGTTAAGTGAAGTACGAATCAAGTTGGTTATGTAGTCAATCGTATCCTCTTTTTCCTCCCCTTCTTTTACACCAAATATGCGCAAATTATTCCTCCTTGCTCTGGACTCAAGGTCCTCACACTTAGCAGACAATTTTGCTTCTCTGTGAAGAAGATAGCGGATGGCTCTCTCGTGTCAAAGTGTTTTATCCTCCGTGTCGCTCACTCTTTGTTCGACCTCCGCTATCTGTTGTTCAAGTTTCGTTGTACGCTCCAGCACATCACTGAGTGGATTCGACTCTGAATAATGTAGCCTTCGTGTCTTGAGAGGCCTCCGTGTGCTCCTTACGTCCTGTGTGTCGGCCATGTGTGACGACGTGTCGGTTCTTTTCTAGTAGTTTTGCCTTTCTTTTCGGCGTCCCTTTTTAACACAGACATTGCAGTCGTTATGATCACCGGTTTGCACTAGTTGTTAGAAATGTAAGCACAGTTTTGGCTGGTTTTCGAGGGTATTTTCCCGGAGCAGGTGAATCAGGCTGCTTCTCCTATCATGACGTCACCGGAAGTTCCGTGAATTACTTTAAAAAGATGAAACTAAATGAGAGATTACTTGAATTGCAGGACTAAGTAGTAACGTTCACCTTCAACACTGTGACGCCTGAAATGCCAAACTCAGGGCTTCAAATCGTTCATGAAGGTGGCTCGATCTATTTCATGTATTGTCTCTGTGCACAAGGTCAGAGGTCATTAAGAGGGTTCCACTAACACCCTGCTCTGAGAAAAGAGACGCTGGATGTGTAGGTTTAATTCAGGTCTTTTATAATCACACAGACGGCGTGCAGACGCTCAAACTGTCGCCTTCTCCGAGTCCTTTCTTCTTTTTCTATCAAACACGTCCTTGCAGGTACCATGGAGGAATGAATGTCATTAAAAATGTATGCTCTCAGATTAATAAAGCATGCACACACTTGACTAATTCATCCTCTCAGATGACTTCATAAACAGACTTTAAAAATGTCGACAGGAATCAACAGAGAAGGTGGAACATCAAACGTATGGATCAGCGGTGTCGGGGAAACTTAAACAGTGCAACAAGAGACTGGTGTGTGATGGTAGAATCCATATTTCCATGCCTTTTTTTTTAAATTACAAAGTTATTTTGCCTTCAGCCTGTTTGTATGAAAAGGAATCACATCAGTCAATAAAGAGCTCGGAGCAAGTCGGACTTTTTAGACTAAAGATGTTACATCTGCACTCCTGAAAATGTCTAGATCATTCCAGGAGGACTGCTCCTGGAATCCTCCTGACCTGGTTGTTCACACATGCACCTCGCAGTGGGAGACTATCCCTGTCAGACAGGAGGGGGGGGCGGGGGTCTCCTGAAGGGAGACGTGACATTAAAGACCGTCGTGGAAGTAGCAGACGAACAGAATTCAACAGAATCACAATCTGAACTAAAGAGTGGAGAAGAACATACTGGAGAACAGGAAACAGAATGCAGCAGGTTCATTAGAGCACGGAGATTGTAGAGGTGGCGTGCAGACAGTCTATGGTCGTGCAGCGATCACAGGGAATAAACGTCACCACCCCCTCCCACTCGCTCGAGGTGAATTCTCCTGATTATATCCTGCTGCGTTCTCACATCAGCTCACTCTGACTTTCGAACACTTCAGGAGGTTTCTGCAGGAGTGAAAGAGATGAAGAAGTGATGTGAGGTGGTTTGACTAAAACTAATCAATCAATCTTGATTTGTACAGCGCCACTTCATAACAAACTGTTGCCTGAATACACTTTACAAACAGAGCAGGTCCAGACCGGACTCGCTGTTATATTAACAAAGAGTAACCGCTGCACCACATTAAAGGTCACATATTGTGCTACTTTAATCCCTGAGGGAGATTCTGCTTTACACTCGTATTGAGAGACATGCTTCACACACACATAGGCTCGACCTGTGGACAGGCATTAGTGGAGAGATGTCAGAGTATGGCAGGTAGCACACCACAAATGTTTGGGGTTCGGTGCCTTGCTCAAGGGCACTTCGACATTACTCAGGAAGTACTTTGGTCCGCACCAGGACTTGAACGGTGACCCTCTGATTCCCAACCCAAGTCCTTACAGACTCAGCTACTGCCACCCCAAATTACACTTTACCATGTTTTTCGAACACTAACGTGTCCCTCTCCTCTTAAGTCTCAAATCAACATTCAAACCTGTCTGAGAAACATTTGTCAGAGTAAGAGAACGGCGTCCTGCTCATGTCTCAGCTGTGTGCTCCCCTCTTCATCCTGTAAAAGAAATCAGTTATCCAGCCTAGATGGTAAACTGTATAGAGCCGTGCTTTCTTTCCTTTAGAGGGAGGGAGGGGGTGAATGGGTCTGCCTGGGGGGGATTGTGCATTGTGTGTCTTTATTCAACATCTGCTTGTAAACAACTTTATTAGATTCTCTCAAGGGAGCGAGACAAATACCCCTCCACTCTATTGTGTGATGCTACACACACACACACACACACACACACACACACACACACACATACACACACACACACACACACACCCACACACACACACACACACACACACTCACACACACACACACACACACACACACCGCCGGAAGCTAATCCTTCAATGTTAACCAGTAGGAGACGCCTGCCTGCTCAGGCTAACGCTAACGTCCTTGGACAGGTCTTTTGTCGACTGACGTACACCGCTCGAGCTAATTGAAAGGTTTCCCTCCCTGACACAGAAAGAGGAGGACGGGGGAGGAGAGGAGGGGAGGAGAGACGGGGAGGAGAGGAGGGGAGGAGAGGAGGACGGGGGAGGAGAGGAGGGAAGGAGAGACGGGGAGGAGAGGAG
Source organism: Tautogolabrus adspersus (assembly GCA_020745685.1). NCBI lineage: Eukaryota > Metazoa > Chordata > Actinopteri > Labriformes > Labridae > Tautogolabrus > Tautogolabrus adspersus. Next base: position 35,637,380 of record CM036535.1, on the reverse strand, counting down.
GGAAGGGGGGGAGAGGAGGGGAGGAGAGACGAGGAGGAGAGGAGGGGAGGAGAGACGGGGAGGAGAGGAGGGGAGGAGAGGAGGGGGGGAGAGGAGGGGAGGAGAGACGGGGAGGAAAGGAGGGGAGGAGAGATGGGGAGGACCTGGGAGGGAGGTCTGGTCATTTGATAAGAGGGCTTCCTCTCTCTGAGTCTCCTGCTATGTTTTCATTTCCTGTTTGTAATTCCTCAATGAACCCATGCATATCTTTTTGACTTCTGAGGATCCTTAAATTGATGAAAGAGACGAGCAGTGTGCAAACCCCAGAAACGTTTGGTCGTGCACTTTCGCCTTACTTACTGTCTGTAACACTCTCCAAAACATCGTTAACCAAGAGGCAGGGACCCAAGCCGCTCGGCTACTGTGACCTCGTCACCGATTAACCTGCTCCGATCTTTACCCCCCCCCCCCCCCCCCTCTGTCAACCTCCTCTCGCCTAAAAGTCACAGAAATAACAGATGAAATGTGACAACATAAAACTAATGTCCAGGTCACGCTGGGTTTACCTGCCTATATGAGATAATCATGTAAGGTCTTGAAGTGAGAAGTAAAGATTAATGGAGCGCTGATGGCCTGGCGGTTGTGTCGGGCACCCCATGTGTGGAGGCTGTAGTCCTCGTCAGAGTTCATTCAGCTCCACGTAAAACATTGAATACTGGTGCTGCTGCATTAGTACAGTATGATGCAGCTAGAAATACTGACAGTACAGAGAAGGGCCGACGTCCTGTGACCCCTCTGAGTTCTCCTCCCTGATGTTTTCAGTCGTCCACTTTAAGGAAGCTGCAGCGTCTTGATGGTCACAGATCTTCTGTCTCTTTGCAACTGTGTGTGTGTGTGTGTGTGTGTGTGTGTGTGTGTGTGTGTGTGTGTGTGTGTGTGTGTGTGTGTGTGTGTGTGTCCTCCTCACTCGTCTTCCTCACTCGTCCTCACTCATCCTCCTCACTGGTCCTCCTCCTCCTCACTCATCCTCCTCACTGGTCCTCCTCACTGGTCCTCCTCCTCCTCACTGGTCCTCCTCACTGGTCCTCCTCACTGGTCCTCCTCCTCCTCACTGGTCCTCCTCACTGGTCCTCCTCACTGGTCCTCCTCCTCCTCACTGGTCCTCCTCACTGGTCCTCCTCACTGGTCCTCCTCCTCCTCACTGGTCCTCCTCACTGGTCCTCCGCCTCCTCACTGGTCCTCCTCACTGGTCCTCCTCCTCCTCACTCATCCTCCTCACTGGTCCTCCTCACTCCTCCTCCTCACTCATCCTCCTCACTGGTCCTCCTCCTCCTCACTCATCCTCCTCACTGGTCCTCCTCACTGGTCCTCCTCCTCCTCACTGGTCCTCCTCACTGGTCCTCCTCCTCCTCACTGGTCCTCCTCACTGGTCCTCCTCACTGGTCCTCGTCCTCCTCACTGGTCCTCCTCCTCACTCCTCCTCCTCACTCGTCCTCCTCACTGGTCCTTCTCCTCCTCACTCGTCCTCCTCACTCCTCCTCCTCACTGGTCCTCGTTCTCCTCGCTGGTCCTCCTCCTCCTCACTCCTCCTCCTCACTCCTCCTCCTCACTCGTCCTCCTCACTGGTCCTCCTCCTCCTCACTCGTCCTCCTCACTGGTCCTCCTCACTGGTCCTCCTCCTCCTCACTGGTCCTCCTCACTGGTCCTCCTCACTGGTCCTCCTCCTCCTCACTGGTCCTCCTCACTGGTCCTCCTCACTGGTCCTCCTCCTCCTCACTGGTCCTCCTCACTGGTCCTCCTCCTCCTCACTGGTCCTCCTCACTGGTCCTCCTCACTGGTCCTCCTCCTCCTCACTCCTCCTCCTCACTCGTCCTCCTCACTGGTCCTCCTCCTCCTCACTCGTCCTCCTCACTCGTCCTCCTCACTGGTCCTCCTCCTCCTCACTGGTCCTCCTCACTGGTCCTCCTCCTCCTCACTCGTCCTCCTCACTGGTCCTCCTCACTGGTCCTCCTCCTCCTCACTGGTACTCCTCACTGGTCCTCCTCCTCCTCACTGGTACTCCTCACTGGTCCTCCTCCTCCTCACTGGTACTCCTCACTGGTCCTCCTCCTCCTCACTGGTACTCCTCACTGGTCCTCCTCCTCACTGGTACTCCTCACTGGTCCTCCTCCTCCTCACTGGTCCTCCTCACTGGTCCTCCTCACTGGTCCTCGTCCTCCTCACTGGTCCTCCTCCTCCTCACTCGTCCTCCTCACTCGTCCTCCTCACTGGTCCTCCTCCTCCTCACTCGTCCTCCTCACTCGTCCTCCTCACTGGTCCTCCTCCTCCTCACTCCTCCTCCTCACTCGTCCTCCTCACTGGTCCTCCTCCTCCTCACTGGTCCTCCTCACTGGTCCTCCTCCTCCTCACTCCTCCTCCTCACCCTTTCTCCTCACTCCTCCTTCAGCAGGACATTGAGAGGTTCAAGGGCACTGCAGACTGCTTCAGCATGCAGAGACAACAGCAGGAATTAGGCGGCGATTATTTAATTTGATATCCATTAATCTCGCTGATGTAATCCTCCTTGTAGCTGTTTCTGTTCCAATCCTCAGGACGAAAGGATCAGGCAGCACTTTAATGATTTATCAGCTCTCCTTGACGATTACACGAGCACGTGTCTTTGGCTCGCTTATTAAAACCCTGGCCCGTCATAAAGAGACTCATTCTCTCTCGTTCTATAAATTTTCTGGACAGCACGACACAAGTCGCTCATAGAGACGATTAATCCTGATGGCTTTAACCTTTTTATAAACTTCCGTATGTTTTCACTGCAGGGACGACCCTCCTTGTTTCATTGCTTTTGTTTTGTTTATGTGAAACAGTTCCTAAAGAGAGGGTTGGACAAAGCTAACCAACCGTCCAATCATGAAGAGGCAGTCCAACGCCTGATGCCTTCCAAATACTAGAAGACTTTTCAAAGACTAACGTCCGGCACCCTCTAAAGACGATGTGTCAGCAACTCTGAGGATCTTGCAGGGTCACGAACTGCAGGACTACAACTACATTTATGTTAAGATTATTTCCCATCATGCACCTGGTGGAAATTTGACATGGCGATGACATGCAGCAAAGGGGCGAGGTCGGATTTGAACCCACAATCGCTGCAACGAGGACTATAGCCTCTGTACATGGGACACGCAACATAACTGCTAGGCATTCTGCCGCCCCTACCTCTACTTTTGACCCTAAAACTCACCAAACAATTTCACTTCACGGGGTGTAATAAGGAAAAGATGCTAAAAGGTCACTTGAAACAACGCAAGTGGACTAAGGGGTGCCGTGAATTAGTCGCTGAAGAGTTCCTGTAAACTGAGGATTCTTGTGCCTACATTTTAGTATCAATACATCTCTCTGAAAACAATCCAGAAGAAAGACATTAAAGGGTTCCTTTCAAGGAGCAGTATGTAACTCTGACACCTAGTGTTTAAAATGGGTACTGCAGTCCAAATTCAAAACATTGCAGAGAGCTGTCTCCCCCCCCCCCCCCCCTCCTCTCTAGAGTGGATGCTCACGCAGGTCACCATGTGGTGGACACTGAAGCTTCAGTGTTTATCCAGCTCTGCATCGGTCTGTAAACCTTTCTGCGTTCTAACCTCTCTCCATTTTTCAAAAGCATCTCCAATATTGATCCTAGTTTGAGCACGTTTCTGCTCGTGGAGCTTATTAGAAACATGCAGAGGCTTTTTAGGTCGGGTACAATCACTTCTATCTGAACCAGTTCTCTTGCCCGCTTCCATCGCTGCAACACCTGTTGGTTTGACCTGATAACTGCTCTCATATCTGGCAAACCGAGGGGCGTCCAAAACGGCCGTGTGGGGGTGCCTTAAAACCGCCTACCTTCTCTGGTCCAAACAAATCCAGAGCATTCAGGACCAAAATCTAAAGTTAGAAGGAGGACATACTGGCTGCTGCATTGTTGTCAGAGAAGCCAGCACTTCAACATAGCATGTTTCCTTAATGTCTGATCATAGAGTAAGCTCACTTTATCATTTCAGTCAACACACATCTCACTGATTGATCCTTTAAACATCCCATTCACGCCAAAATGAGTACATAACCTCCTCTTTGATTGTAACAAACTGTATGAGAATATCAGCATTAATGTGAGTCAACTGAAAACACACACTTCCTGTTAACAGTGCAAAGCTGACACTTTCAGTATTAGAGGCAGTAACTGTACCTGAGTCTCCCCTCCTCTCGTATAAATCTTTACTCAGTGTGCGATGCCAAGTACACATGGCTGCGAGGATTCTGTCCTAATGCATGAGAAAGCTGTAAAATGTTAACACCCTGCCACCATAAATTCATGGAGGACGAGTCCTCTGTGGCTGCAGAAACAGCCTTCTTCTCCGGGGCCAGTCGACACTTTCTGCTTCACACCTCCCTGCAACTTCCCAAACTCAGCACTTCACTTTTTGTGCAGTGTGCTGATTTTAAATTAAACCTCGTAGCCTTAAAACACTCCTAGCTTTGCTCATGTACAGTATAAAAGTGCACGAGGTGGACTTAAGACGTATTATTTTTCATTTATGTGATGTTTATTTGTTTCTGGGATAAGTGGCACTCACAGAGACGCCGTGCTGCAGCTCTTCATATCAGTGTGATGGAGGAGCTGAAGTCTCCGAGCTGTCAGCCCGTCTTCTCCCTGCACACTCCGCGCCTGATGTACGATGCACTATTCATACTGAGATACACTAGTGACGCCCGATGAATGAGTTGGAGGGGACATTAGATAAAGTTCAGCTTGTCACTTTTAACGCATATCAGACGATGATAGCTTTATATTCCATTAAACAACATATGATGTTTAAAGGCAGGGTTGGTAATTTTCTCCAGATCCACTTTTTAAGATTTGGGTTGAAATTGTCTTTAGGTCCTTACAGAAATTAATAACTCATGTTCACTGAAAAAGGAACAAAGAAAATCCGTCATCTGTAGCAGTTGTAAGTCTGTAAAAACTTCCACCAATGTCTGCCACGAGGTACCAATCTGATGAACCAATCACACGCCTCCCTGTCTCCCTGCTCGTTCTCTACCCCATGCATGCACGAGCCCACACTCAGAGCATGGGCTGAGGTGCCTTAAAACCGCCTACCTTCTCTGGTCCAAACAAATCCAGACCATTCAGGACCAGAATCTAAAGTTAGAAGGAGGACATACTGGCTGCTGCATTGTTGTCAGAGAAGCCAGCACTTCAACATAGCATGTTTCCTTAATGTCTGATCATAGAGTAAGGTCAAACTCTTAATGCTATGCTAAGTATTTTGTCTCTTGGCTCAAGCTTCATGATTAGCAAACCTGAAAGTGATATTGATCATCTCATCAAACTCTTGACAACAAACCGAACAAGCATTTCACCAGAATCATCTTTTTCAATATGTAAATATTTCCTTTAATCAGAGACGTTATCAGTGTCACCTCATTTCACCGTCTGAACCGTGAGATACTTTCGTTATTCAGCTTTTGGCTCTTTCAGGGAGCAGAAATTAGAAAAGAAATGTAAGATACCTCCAGGAACTTTTGATGAATGGCTGAGGTGAAAAGAGAGACTGAATCAATAAAAACAAAAAGTGACAAATTACAAACTAAATGACTTCATGAATAAATCATGATGCACCCGATGTAAATGCAGCTGCAGCTGTGTGGAATCTGTCAGGTTAGTTTCTTCTTCAACTGCTGACATTAAATCGCTTTGTTCAAATTCATCTACAAAATCAATAAATATAAGTCAAGACCAAGACCAACGCAGGGCGAGACCAAGACATGCCCCAGACCAGAGTGTTCCAAGACCAAGTCAAGACCAAGACCAACGCAGGGCGAGACAAAGACATGCCCCAGACCAGAGTGCTCCAAGACCAAGTCAAGACCAAGACCAACGCAGGTCGAGACAAAGACATGCCCTAGACCAGAGTGCTCCAAGACCAAGTCAAGACCAAGACCAACGCAGGGCGAGACAAAGACATGCCCTAGACCAGAGTGCTCCAAGACCAAGTCAAGACCAAGACCAACGCAGGGCGAGACAAAGACATGCCCTAGACCAGAGTGCTCCAAGACCAAGTCAAGACCAAGACCAACGCAGGGCGAGACAAAGACATGCCCCAGACCAGAGTGTTCCAAGACCAAGTCAAGACCAAGACCAACGCAGGGCGAGACCAAGACATGCCCGAGACCAGAGTGCTCCAAGACCAAGTCAAGACCAAGACCAACGCAGGGCGAGACCAAGACATGCCCTAGACCAGAGTGCTCCAAGACCAAGTCAAGACCAAGACCAACGCAGGGCGAGACAAAGACATGCCCCAGACCAGAGTGCTCCAAGACCAAGTCAAGACCAAGACCAAGGCAGCTTTATTTAGGGATCAAGACCGAGTCAAGACCAAGGCAGGGCGAGACTAAGACAAGCCGGAGACCTAGACATGAATCCACAGGTCTGATTTGATATCTGGTTTTAAGACTTTATAAATACCCTCCGATGTTGAGCACGTTACAGCATGTGGTATAGAAAGCCTGGTGTCGGAGTCAGTTTCTCCTGCAGAGCTGCTGCAGATTTACTTTATGATGCAACGACTTAATGACTGAATGAGAAAAAGAGTCGAGTTTGTTTTATTAAAAGTCGTTTTGACGTCTCGGTGGGTTTAAAGTTGAATGCGTTGCTCTTTGAAGTCTGTGAGAGTGACATTTCCAGATCCACTCTCAGGTTTTAAAAGTGAAATAAAGAGAATTTTATGAGTCTTCTCTTCTCTTTAGTCTCTTTATCTCTCGGGTTTCCTCAGGCTCAAAGGAAAATTCTCTCCATATTATGTTTCCTTTCCTCCTCCTCCTCCTCCTCTTCCTCTTCGTCCTCACACCTTCTCGTGTCTACCTGTACATGATAAAGAAACGTCTCCCTGTGAAAACACTGCATTGTTGATAATGTTGTGATGAGGTCATTAGTTTGGATCCTTCAGAGATGGAGCATGACTGTACGCTTTGTGTCATGATGAAATATTACAGCAGCTTGAAGCTGAAGATGTGAGTGTTTCTGTAGCAGATAAACCATCAGCTCACGCCGAGGATTGTATCTGAGTTAAGATGATATGTTTCTGTTGGAGAATACATGAATATTTTTGTCACAGCAGAGAGACGTGGATGTTTTTAAAGGTGTTGATGTTAACCTTTGTGTCCTCCTCTTCCTCCTCAGCGTTGTGTACTGAAGAGTGCGCTCATGGCCGCTGTGTGTCTCCTGATACCTGCCAGTGTGAGCCCGGCTGGGGGGGACTCGACTGCTCCAGTGGTGAGTTCACTTTCACTTGCATATTCACGATCTGTGTCAACCAAGCAGTAACCTCCGGTGTTGAAAAATGAAGCTGGTGCAAAAGTGCAAAATCCTGCAGTTCCTAGAGTGTCCACTAGAGCCTGACTGCAGAAGCACAGGAAGTCACATACACACCCATTCTAAAAAACAGAAACATGTTTACAGCCTGGTTCAAAAAATAAAGGTCTGATTAGCTCATGTGTCGATCGGCACACACTGTACGGAGGATGAATTTTTTTGGTGACTCATCTGTTTTGATTTTATTTAAATGCTGACAATTTGCTGACATAATGAACGCAGATCAGAGCCACGGGACTGCGTCTCCAAGTGCTCTATGGGTCCAGTAACGTAAAAGATCTGTGTACCTTTACACACGGAAGTCAGACTTTTAGGCTTCATGCGTCACTGAGCATATAATATATGGACAGAACGCTGCAGGGCTGCCAGGGAAGGGCTCCTATCCAGCGCTGGGAGAAGATAGCCTAGGTTAGAGGTTTCACCGGCTTACGTAGAGGCTTGAAGCCGTCTTGTGAAATTCTTGGTCTCATATTGGGGAACTATCATGTGATATACAGAACAAGCCATTTAGCGCCCTCTGCAGACTCATCCTGGGATTACTCCAACATACGTTTACCTCATGATCTGAAACTTTGCCAACATTTAGTTTGAATATCCAGCGTTGTGACACTATATGTGAGTTTTAAAATGGGGATCAGCAGAATAGGTCAACTCTAAAGAACGCTGACGGGGTCGCAGTTTAACATTCACAGATCAACATTTGAAAGGACAATAAGTCGTGTGAGGTTAATCTTCTGTGGTGATAAAGAAAGAGCAGGTTGAGACAGAAATACCTAGCAAGAAGAGCTGAAATAGTCTGAGTGAAAGTTGAAGGTGATGGTTGGAGAACAGTCTAACTCAGAGGGAGAAAAGAGAGAAAAGTAGAACAAAATCTTGAACCCATTTCTGTTTTGTTGGCTCTGTTTGGACTGAGCCGTTTTCTGCCCTCAATCTGTTGTCTTATTTTAGAATAGATCTGAATTCATGTCACATCAGTTGTTGTTTGACGCTCTAAAGGGAGTCACAAATCAGAAAAAAAACAACACTTTAAACATGGAGCTCTATGAGGACTGACTCACTGCAGGAGACAGACTCCAGTGGACACTGGAGGAACTGCAGCTGTAAAGTTGGACATTTTAACATGGGGCTCTATGGGGACTGACTCACTGCAGGAGACAGACTCTAGTGGACACTGGAGGAACTGCAGCTGTAAAGTTGGACATTTTAACATGGGGCTCTATGGGGACTGACTCACTGCAGGAGACAGACTCTAGTGGACACTGGAGGAACTGCAGCTGTAAAGTTGGACATTTTAACATGGGGCTCTATGGGGACTGACTCACTGCAGGAGACAGACTCTAGTGGACACTGGAGGAACTGCAGTTCTTTTTTGGATATCGGTTTTAAGCATTAGCTTCGTTTTTCTTCACTGAAGGTTTCTGCTTCGCTTTCGGCAGCTGAAATGGTGAAAATGTTTGAGTCTTGGTTTCTGATCAGTGGCTCTATCAAACCCTGTCGCCCACATCCTGAAATATTTGGGTCAGTTTATGATGCAGAGCAGAAAAAAAGTTCTCATTGTGGAAATAAAGCTTTCACTTCTCTATATAAATCTCATTTGCCCTGTCTGGTTCCTCCTCAGCTCCTCTGACTCTCACACCGCTGTGGAGTCCAGTTCAGTACAATCTGAGCTGTGTGTTTGAGTGTGTGTTGGGGGGGATTTGTGACACTTAATGAGTCACATAGCCCCTTTAGTCCCTCTTCGTTATTGGTGTGCTCTGCCGGCCTGTTGTTTACCTGTTTTTATTGCTACCCAGGTGACGGGGGAGGGAGGCCGAGGGGAGGCAGAGGTTAGGTAAATCTTCCTCCACTTAGACTGAGAGGAAGAGGAGCAGAATGTCGATCAGCTCGATCTCTAATGTCCGGTTGCTTCTGGAAGTTTAGCTCACTTTATCTTCTTTAAAGAGCTCTGTTGTTTCTGCATGCATCGATTCAACATGATGTCTTGCTTCATAGAATCCTCTCTGTTCAGGGGAAGGATTCACTTTTACTCTTCAGTCATATTTTCAACCAAGAACTGCTGCAAGAGAAAGAAAGAGAGAGAGCACTGTCTAAATTGCACAAATGCGTTGGCAATTTTTTGGTACCAAAACGTTGCCAACCTTTGTGCTATTAAATCAGTGTGCAGGAGTTTGTCCGCAGCTTTTGGTAATTAAAAACAATAAGTTAGGCCCAGTGTTCACCTAGCATTTTTACTGGGTAAGAAAAGTGCGGGCTGTGCGTTTGGAAGCGTGTGCATAAGGCTGTTTAATTGTGTTAAAGTTGACCTATTCTGCTGATCCCCATTTTAAAACTCACATATAGTGTTTCTCTGCTGGATGCCCAAACTAAATGTGGGCAAAGTTTCAGATCAGGAGGTAAATGTATGTTGGAGTAATCCCAGTATAAGTCTGCAGAGGGCGCTAAATGGCTTGTTCTGCACGCCATAGTTCCCGTTATGAAACCAAGAATTTCACCAGATGACTTCAAGCCTCTACGTCAGCCAGTGAACCCTCTTCCATAGACTCTCTTCTCCCAGCTCTGGAGAGCAGCCCTCTCCTGGCAGCCCTGCAGCGTTCTGCCCTCCGGAAGGGGTTACAGAGAGCTGGCCAATCGGCATGTGGGGAGGGCGGCTTTAAAGGCAGAGTCAATAGCTTTTCCTAAATAAAATACAGACTTATCCTAAAGGGAAGCTGCTCCATCGTCCCTTCTGGGCCTCCGTACATGTGTGCTGGTGACTGTGTCTGCAGAGACCCTGTCCTCTGACTGGATTTTACTGTTCTGGTTTGTTTTGGTTGACTCGGGACGTTTCTGGGCGGAGCTGGTGTGTTCCCTCCAGCCAATGACAGCACAGCAGGTGAGTTTAGGAGTGGATACAATTCAGTGATTGGATGCGATTGAAACAAGCGAATATGGCGGACGTGTACGTAGCAGCAAAGAAGAGAAAATATAATCACAGTGAGGAGACATGCGATGATGCTTGTTTCAAAACTAGGGTGAACCTTGTGTTGGCTTTTACCCGTGGACGTGGAGTTTGTCTGCTCCCTGTTGGACAGTCAGGTGACAAACATCGGCGGTTAGCTTGTGCTAGCGTGCGGTAGCTTGCAGTGTAGGTATAGAAGCAGTAAACGTACACACTACGACCTGCAGTGAGTGTGAGCTTCTGGAGGCGAGTGAGGGGCCCAGTTTGAATGTTGTGTTTACAAGCTACAATCAACATTTTCCACTGACTCTAACTTTAAAGAGACAGTAGCTGAAATGAAGCGTTTCAGGCAGAGGCTGAAATTAGGGTTTTTACTAACGCCAGTATCAGATAAATTAGATCATGCAAAGCTGCTCTGTAGGATTCACAGACTGATGTCATGAAAGGTGAACATGAAGAGAATATGGGAGCTTTAAATAAACTGTGCTCACTTTGGACTGAGTGTTTTCCTAACTTAAGACGAACCGTTTAGTCTGAGTTATATTTTTCACATAATCAACTTTGAATCTAGGAACATCTGTACCCTGGACATGTAGAAGTCCTGGAGGTGAGAACTGTGCAAACCTGTCTGTCTGTTCCTGTCATGTTTTGCAACAAATCCAAACCAATCAGTGATGGACGTACAAAGACTAGATTGTGCAAATTTGGCAGATTTGTGCAAAAGAACTTGTTTCTTGATTCCTGTCTCTTCTTTTTTTGTTATGTGATAAAACTGAACTCCTCACACTTTATCCTCACACCTTTAGCTGGGCGACAGGTGACTCTGAAGATAAACTAAAAACATATTCCATCTTTGATTAACACACTGCAGTGTAGAGTCTCCTGATCACGTTGCTGTGATGGTTTGTCAGGCGCTCATTACCTGGAGAAGAATGTCATTTTCTATAAAGACGCTGCCCAGTCAGACTGAACCATCCTTCCTGTGGGGATATTGAACCAGTTCTTACACACACTGAGTCTTAATATCTGCATGCTTTCACCTGATTGGTCAGAGGAGATGGATCCTATGGTCACAGACACGTTCATAGCTCCTTCAGGGTTTAATCTTTTTCATTGTTTTGTTTTTTAAAACCCTCCGGCTCAGGATGAGAGCTGTGGTTTCATGATGATCTACAGAAACACTCTGTTTATCTGCTGAAGCCTGCCATGAATTCATTTAAAGACTTAACGTCTCAAAGGAAGAACACATGTATCACTACGTTCAGATTGGTTGACAATGCCTGCTGCTCTTATTCAGACGAGTTTCTTCCACTTCCACAATTTAGAGATTGTTCCCAAGAAGATAACGATAAGCTGTGATCTGTTCAAGGTGTTAAGCCTTCTAAAGGGCACAGTGTCCACTAGAGTCTGTCTCCTGCAGTGAGTCAGTCCTCATAGAGCCCCATGTTAAAATGTCCAACTTTACAGCTGCAGTTCCTCCAGTGTCCACTAGAGTCTGTCCCCTGCAGTGAGTCAGTCCCCATAGAGCCCCATGTTAAAATGTCCAACTTTACAGCTGCAGTTCCTCCAGTGTCCACTAGAGTCTGTCTCCTGCAGTGAGTCAGTCCAGAGTCCTCTGCAGCAGATATGCAAGGCTTCTATTTCTGCAGGATGCCGGAGCATGGCGCATCAATTTGCAACAGAAAAGATCGAGCGGGACGGAAAGTCAGAAACCGAAACAACATTCAAATATCCGGTTTATTTTTAGAATAAAAAACTCAATTTAAACGGTTCAGAACAATGACCGTATGTGTGTTTGTTTATGTGTTTGAAATGGTTTTATATGGTTTTATACCACATAAATCGTATGATCTTGCTCTGTCGCAAGATATGAACAAGATATCGAAAAAGTAAACATGAGAGAGAGGGGTGCATAGTGTCTATAAACATGCTTGACTATACTACGGGTCCCAGACTTTCAATCAAACCAGCACTCCATAAGATGGTTGTCCTGAACAGTATACCACCGCTTGATTTAAATGCACCATTATGACCTCATGGCGGAGAAAAGAGGGGGGAAAGTGGCTCCAGTCTGGTCCCTGTTATTCTGTATCCCAGCTTGTTTCTGCAGCGAAGTGGCAGGTTGCATGCAGCACGTAATGGTGGCAGCTGCATGAGCGATGTGAGCATTTAACACTGGTGTATAGAACGCAGCCCACTTTTTAGATGAAAAGAAAGGTACTAAAAGTACGTCTTATACACTGAATCTTATGGTATTTACACTGTCTGGGTTTACATTATAGTAGGGTCATGTCTAAGTTCGAGGTGTATGTGTGAGAGGACTTCAGATAGGACACTGAGGGGAGAAGAGACGAAGAACACACGATTGTCCTCTGCATTGTCTTCCTCTGAAGCTAACCAGATTAGCTGAGAGTCGATGTTTGCCTCAGCAGCCTCCAAACTCCAAATTCCGGTCCAGGGGAAGAACTTTGTTGCTCTGCCAGTTTTATAAATAGCTCGGACTGAAAGGAGGTGAAACTGTGAGAGGATGAGACGGACAAGGACGGGAGAGCTGACGTCAGCAGAGGACTCAAAAGTAGGAGAATAAGTAGTCGATAAGTACAAATGAAGACAAAGTCATTATCATGTGAAGATGGTGATTATGGTGGGAGAGATTATCAGCAGGAGATGAAGGGAGGGAAGAACGCAGAGAAGCACGGTACAGATCCTTAAAGGAGACATGCAGGCCTCGATGTATAGGCGACGTATTAATTGAATAAGTGATTAACAGTGATTAGAGCTGAAAGACTTCATTTATGCAGAGGTGACTGAGTCGTGATGTTCAAACTTTTATTGGAAAGTTTCTTTTACTGCGAAGAACTGAAGCCCAAAACAAGTCGAATAACATTCTGTGCACACATTTTAAATATGTAGAGTACAAGAGTTCTGATACTATAAGAGTGTTTTTAAATCTGCACGCTCATACGTTGTGTTCGGCTGTCTGACATCAAACTGCATTCACAGAGACGAGTCGTACTGAACCAATTAGAAGAGAGGAGTGTTTTTAAGAGGGTCTAAAAGAACAAACAGGTATTCAGTTCATTCATTCATCGGGCAAACTTAAGAACAGACATATTCCAGTTATTACATCTCATCTCAGCAGACGTTTTCTGTGCTCCTCTCTAACGGCGTGTTGCTGTAAGCGATCGTGTTTGCGTATTACACACGGTTTGTACGGTGGCCGGTAGCTGCATAGGCTGAAACGGCGTACATTTAGAGAAATGCACAGCATATTCAGAAACGCTGCTCATTCAAAAACAAATGCAAACATCCAAAACAAAAGCAACTGCTGAAACGCCCTGCAAATACACTGTCTCACAGAGCGCCCCTACAGGCCTGGAGTATGTACTTCTGTTGAAAAGGCTGAACTTATTTAAGCTATTTAAGTTTATGAACAAACGACTGAATCTGCTCTTCTTAACTCCATTCCCCTTTCTATTCTCTCTATCCACCCACACGCTCACACCAACAGCAACCTCCGGTGTTGAAAAATTGAAGCTGGTGCTGAAGTGTAAAATCCTGCAGTTCCTGTAGTGTCCACTAGAGGCTGGCTGCAGAAGCACAGGAAGTCACATACACACCCATTCTAAAAAGCCTGTTTTTACAGCAGACATTAACATGTTTACAGCCTGGTTCAAAAAACCAAACAGGTCTGATTAGCTCATGTCTCGATCAGCACACACTGTACGGGGGGTGAATGTTTTGATGACTCATCAGTTTTGATTTGATGAAGGATAAGAGTTATTCACAATAAGGCGTGTAGCTGACCTGATTGACAGGTGGGCGCGGTGTAACGGTTTGTCAGGAGGCTTAAAACCCGCCTCAGCTCCAGCTCTCAGCCTGTCGTTAGGTTGACTGAAAGTTAGGCTGAGACAGCATTTCCAGCATGGAGACCGCCATTGATGGGACTCCAGCGCCCCCTGCAGGAACAGATGGGGGACGTCCCTCAGGCTGCGTCTGTTAATATTTACAGTCTATGGCCCACACACACACACACACTCACATACCTGCTCCTCTCCTCTCCTTCCTTTCTTGCAGCAGCTTGTCTTCTGTAGCTTTGTATATTGTGTGTTTTTGACAAAATTTACCAGCAGTAAGATCAAACCACCACAGTTAAAACTTTAAACTTTGACTCTCTGTCCTCCTCTCTGTTGAGGCTCAATGGGAGGTGATGACAAATGACCCTGAACACTAAGGATTATGGGTAATCAGCTCACTGCCCTTCTGCTCTGAGGCGCATCATTTAGGTTTCTGTGTGTAAACTCCGTCCTTAATCTCCAGCCCGCGTTTCCCTCAGCCATTGGGGATGGATCCGCCACCCGTCTCCATTTGTTGCTATGGAAACGGACAAAGCCAGAGCACATTACATTAAGAAAGCTTTTACTGATGAGATACCAGGAGCCTGTGAGACTTCAAAGAATACTTTGGTTGTTTGTGTCTCTTTAATGGATGAACTTTGACTCTCAGATACAGACAAACTTTTTTAATGAGTTCATGTGTATGTGCGGAGCACGTTTGCGTACTTTCTGTACACGTTTAGGTTCCATGTTTTTACCACCGGAACCTATTTCAACATTTTAGGAGGAGTCTGCAGCTCAGAAACAGGCTGTACTGGCTTCAGTAAAATCTTTGATTGGAGTCTAAAAGTTGTTGTTTTTACATAAAACATTACAGCACAATCTGTAACTCCTCCTCCTTCAAAAAGTCGTTTCAAAGTCAATCTAATAGAATAATAACTTCCAACATGGAGAATGGCGTCTCTCTCATGTCCACAGAGCGCCCCGCTCGCCTGTTTTCAGCTCTATGTAACTTTGTCAACGGGCCGAGGTCATCTGGTGAGAAGTGCGTACGTCTTTACGGCACTAGTTCACACAGCAGCCTTCAGCTACAAAGCAGCCAGTTAGCCCGTCTCTGTACTGTTTGATACGACGGCTGAGAAGAAGAGGAAGAGGATGGAGACGGAGGAAGATAAGAAGAGAGAGAGTGAATGAGCGAGAAGCCAGACTAGAGGAAACATTGGACAGACATTTACACGTTTGTGAGCGCTTCATGAAGCAGAAGGTTGCAAGTCTGGCACCAAGGTAGCTAGGTCAATACATGATGTGTGTTTTGTACTTCGGCGTCGAATCTATGACGTCACATACGCCGTAGAACCGTGTAGCCCTGTACCTACGCATGCACCTCCTCAAAAATGTAACTCTGCGTAGAAATATCCCAGACAGCAATTCATGTGATTGGTCTGCGGGCTAGCATCGTGTTTCCTGCATTCAGTGTCCGTACATTTCATCTCCTCCGATGTCTCCTCTTTTTCAATAATTGCAGTAAAATCAACTGCTGCTCGATATTAATCAGCTCCAAAATTATACGCTCGGTTTCAGTCGCCATGGTTTCCTGTACTTAAACAAGCAGAGGATGTGGCGGAAGCAGAAACTGGAGATGTAACCAGCATAGAAATTGCACTGCCAACTATCGTTTGTAGGCGGAGTATTGCAGAGCTACGCAGACGCAACAACAAACAAGAATGTAGAGCTAGATTTGACTCAGGATTAAAAATCAGGTTTAAGCGTGTGTTAAACCTTCTGTTGGCGCCAAAGCGCACCAAACCAAATTCGTGTTGTACTGAGTTTTATTTTGAAGGTTTCTATAAATCTGTGTATGTGTGAAGGTTGGGAGGTTCTGTTGTGGATTGCTGATAGCGGCTAAGCCTGGACATTTATCAGAGCTGGACTCGCTGAGATACACGTCACACACACGCACGCACGCACGCACGCACGCACACACACACACACACACACACACACACACACACACACGGAAAGAGGCTCACAAACAGCAGGTGGACACTCTCTCACAGACCTGTATCTCCCTCTCTGAGCTGCAGAAGAAGTCCTCTCAGAGTCTCCCTCTCTCTCTGGCTTGGTGCTGAAGAAGCCTGTCACAGTGTGCAGCGACATAATGCCGCCTGTTCTCTTTTCTCTCTCGGCTTATCTTGCCGTGCCACTCTTCAGCTCTACTGTACTCAATCCATACAGATCCATTTCAGAGCAGCTCTGCCTCAGCTCCGGCTTTGATTTGTGTTCGTGAGCTTGTTTTGTGTCCTCACTCTCAGACACACACTCTGCTCTACACCTTCTTCTTTTAGTTTACTCATCATGACACACTTTCATAACTTGAGTTATATTTGCACCTCTAGTTATTGGGGAGTAATGAAGACATTTTATTCCTGCGTCTCCATGTGTGCGAGCACAGATCACAGCTGATGCATGCAGGAAAACAAAGATCAGAGTCACGAACACCTACACCTACTCCTTCCTCGTCGCCTTTTACTTCCAATAATTGTAGCGCTTAATGCAGAATGTTTTTACATCTGTATCTGAGGATGTATTAGCACGAAGAGCTGAAGCATCACACGAAACAAGAATCCATTTTATTCTGTTTTCTTGTTTTTTTGTGTCACATGGGGAAACAATTTAACGACGAGTGTCTCTGACATTGTGCGCTGACCTGCACACTGATTCTGTAAACATGCAGCTCAGGTGTTAAATGACAAGAAGATGTGAGGTAACAATTACTGCACTGTGTAATAAGCCTCCGTCACACACACACACACACACACACACACACACACACACACACACACACACACACACACACACACACACACACACACACATACGCTGCACATCGTCCTGGAGGGCTGCTGCACCTGTGGACAATTAGGCTGAGTCTATTTAGGCAAGTCTTCATCACGTTGTTAGCTAACTGTTAGCATGTGGAGGAGTCCGTGTATGTGTACAGTATTCATCTGTTACCATGACGACTACAGGCCGTGGCTAAATGTCTACATTGGAGAGGCTCATTTATTAAATGCTAGTTGAGATCGGTTTGTCAGGTTCCAGACTTAAAAAGCTAACTTGAATATGTTCGAGGAAAGAGACGACTTTTTGGTGTCAGATGGATTTATTGATTTATTCGTATCAAACCTGAGACATAACTCGGGTTAGACGACTTTCTGCAGCCAGTAAAGCTGCTAAACGATGACACCGATAACGATACAGGCTAACGTTACGTCTCGATCTGTTCTGAAAAATATCTGCAAGGATGTACACTCTGTTATGGCTGCATGTTGTTCCCTTCTCTGTCTTCTCCCCTTCTGTTGTGTTCAGCTCTGCCCAGGTGAAGCTACAGACTTCACCCAGAGTTTCTCCTCCAGCCTCCTCGTATTTATTCTGCAGAAAGTCAGAGTGAGCTGATGTGAGAACGCAGCAGGATAAAATCAGGAGAATTCACCTCGAGCGAGTGGGAGGGGGTGGTGACGTTTATTCCCTGTGATCGCTGCACGACCATAGACTGTCTGCACGCCACCTCTACGATCTCCGTGCTCTAATGAACCTGCTGCATTCTGTTTCCTGTTCTCCAGTATGTTCTTCTCCACTCTTTAGTTCAGATTGTGACTCTGTTCAACTACACGTAGCATTGATAGAAAGACACATATTCTCATTATAGTGTCATATAGAGGACTCTGTTGCTTCGTCTGACACTTCCACGTCCTTTTTACATCACGTCTTTCCTAAGGAGACCCCCCGCCCCCCCTCCTGTCTGACAGGGATAGTCTCCTGCTGTGAGGAGCATGTGTCCCGCTACTTGCTCACTCTCTCTTTTTCTCTTCTTAGCTTCATCCGTCACCGTCCTCTTCCTCTTAGCCAGTGTCATTTTACATGCAAGTGTCAGCGCACGATCATTTCAGAGTGTTCAAATTAAAAGTGAAGAGAAAATTCATCCCACTAGAAATGTCAGCGGAAAAAATGTTTTCATGTCTTTACATCCCGAGAGTAGAAAGAATCAGATTTTCTAGAGATTTGATCACGATTAACTGATCGAAACTTTGCAGAAGCACAAAAGTCATGATGCTGATTTGTTAAAACATAAAAATTCAAGCTTTGTCAGGTCTGTCCTCAAGAGGAGAAGAGAACTACAAAATGTTTGTTTTTGCATCGGAGACTGGGTCAAATATTTGTGCTGAATGTTTTTAAACTCACAGAGATATGA
>CM036535.1:35563967-35613967 GCA_020745685.1 Tautogolabrus adspersus | reverse complement strand
TATCTGGCAAACCGAGGGGCGTCCAAAACGGCCGTGTGGGGGTGCCTTAAAACCGCCTACCTTCTCTGGTCCAAACAAATCCAGACCATTCAGGACCAGAATCTAAAGTTAGAAGGAGGACATACTGGCTGCTGCATTGTTGTCAGAGAAGCCAGCACTTCAACATAGCATGTTTCCTTAAAGGGATACTTCACCTGTTGAAACATGAATCTGTTTTGACATTGGGTCATATATGAAATAGAAATGTGAAATCATTTTTGAAGTTGGTGCCTTCTTGACCGAGAAAAGGCAGAAAGTGTCTTTTTGGCTCATGTGGATGAAAGACAACAACTCCCAGAATGCACAGCACCGCAGGCCACTCCCGCTGAAATAGAGGATTTTATGGTGCATTCAGTGGTGTCGGACACATCGGAAAAACGAGTTTCTGAGTTGTAAAATGCACATGAACACCTGCTCAAGTCAGAACAACAACTCGAAAAACGCCCGACTTACCGACTTGACGTCAGAATCGTCATCACATGGGGGAGAAAACATGTTTTGTTAATGTTAACATACTTTTTATTCATGCACGTATTGCACATCAACGTTTTGCTCAAATATAACTTTTGACAGCTTTTCACTGATCTTTTTTGTGCTGTTATTACAACACTGAAGATGGAAGAACGACTTCCTAACTCTTTCTTTGTCTCTTTCTTAGAATCGTGTTTGTCTTGATTGACAGCTGTGAATCTCTGCCCACAACGATCAACCAATCCACATAAAGCTGGCTACACATCCCCCCCCACACACACACACACACGTACACAACCATCGGGGGGGCGTCGTCAGATTTGAGGCTTGTCAGCACTGATTCTTTGTCCAAATAATCCTTATTTGACTGCACCTGATGGAATCAGAGCCTCACAATCTTTTTATGAAACGTCTGTGGAGACGTTCTACACATGGCGTCGATGAAGATCTCAAAATATGCAATGTTGGATCTGGTCATAGAAGTTTAGAATCAAAGCAGAATAATGTAGTTTCTTCTCAAAGTGTTTTGTTTGTGCTTCAGCTGCTCTGTGAACAGATTGTAGAAAATAAACTCCATCAGAAAAACAGATTTCAGACCCTCGAAGTCCGGCTCTCTCTCTCTCTCTCTCTCTCTCTCTCTCTCTCTCTCTCTCTCTCGATCTCTCTCTCTCTCCTCCCGCTGGACGTCATCAATCTTCCGTCGGAGAGTCGGAGCAGAAATGGACCTTCCCACCTCAGAAACCTTTTCATTACCCATTTTCCCTCTGATTCCACGTGAGCCCATGCCGGCCGAACCTCGTGAGCGACATGCCATTAAAGAATATAACGACTTTGCCCTCTCTCTCTTTCTCGCTCTTGCTCTCTCTCTTTCTGCGCTCTCTGATTAATTCCCGAACTAACTTGTTTATCGTCCTGCTGCCTTTCAGCTGAAGTGGCCGGCAGAATAGATCCCTCTGCTCCCCACACGGCTGACTTCACTTTGACTTTGAGAACGGCTGGGAATTATTCATCGCCTGTCTCTGTCCTCCACTTTACATTTACTCGAAGAAGAAGAGCGCTATCTCGGCCTCCCTGCTCTCTTTATTTCCTCTTCCTCTCCTCTTTCAGTCATTTTGCACTTCAAGCCGTCTTGACCTTTTTTTAAAGGGGGCTCAAGGAGCAGAGGAGGAGCCGCTGTGACCTCCAGTGAGAGGAAGGTTGCTCTGTTGATTCCTTAAAGCTGGCAGAGAGAGAGAGAGAGGCTCAGAGGACACTCAGGGTTCAGCATGAGATGACACTTCACTGATCCCTGAAGGAGGATTGTCCTCCAAATCAAGAGGACAATAAACCAAAACAGAGTGCAGGAAGGTGGAGCATGTCAGCTGTAGTTCTTTTACTGTTCACGTATATTAACAGCAGCAAACTGCATCCGTGTGGAGCGTGCAGGAGGACGAGGACAGTTCAGTAAAGGTGACTGTGTGTTTACATCACTCCAACAAGTATAAGGACGTTTCTACAACACAAACAAACATAATACAGAAAACTGAGGCGAGCAGGACATGCAGAGATACTTCGTGAACAACATCATCCCCTGCCCACTCTCACGCCATGAATGCTGCGTTCACACGGCCACTCAGGGGGCGGCTGGAGAAGGTTCAGAACCAGACAATGTCAGGAAATCAGAGATGCTGGTGACCGGAAACAGATGATTTTCATCCTGTCTGGCTGACCGGTGACGGGCCGGTCCTCTCATCTGATACTGAGCCAATCTCAAATTAACGCATATGAGTCGCAACTTTCATGCCAGAGGTTGCGTTAGACTTTCTCGCTGTCAGTCTTTTTTTGAAAAAAATCCGTTGTAGGCAGGAAAGTGTTCTCCTATTGAAGGGATTAGAACTGTACGGAGCCCTGCAAGGCTCAAGTATCAAAAAATGTATAAACGTTTATGAATCCATTCCAATGGTTAATTATCCGTGTGTACTGATTTCTAAACTGCGACAGCTTTTGAAACGTAGCCACAAATTGCAAATCTGTGCGCACAGATTTGTAAACCTAGAGGGTGGATTTACAAACACTTTGGAATACACTACCTTTTAATATAAGATCTGCTGCCACAACTGAACAGTTTTTAGTCATTTTTAAAAACCCATTTATTGTGCTTGGCTTTTACGTCTAGTTGAGTGTTTTATCCGAGCAGCAGTGTCCACTAGAACTTTTACAGAAACATGGGGAAGTGTGTTTTGCATGTGACCTTTAAAGGAAGAGTAGAGGCTTTAAAGCTGCTCTAATCGAACATCTAACCTGATCTTATCACCTGACCTATGCTTTACATTTATGTATTTACAGCACAGAGTTGGAACACAGAGAGTTAAAACCAAACTCTGCAGTTCACCTCAGACACTCAGAGTACTTTCATGTCTTTCAGCTTATTTTGTTCAGCTTCTGCCACCTGTAATGTTACTGCTCTGCGTCTCATTGTCTGTGCTGCAGGTATCTGTAGTTTTGAAATGAAAAATATGAATGACTTTTTAAACTTCCCGCACACCGACAGGAGACAGATGGAGCTGCAGATGTTTCCCTCTGGAGTTTGTAGAGACGAAAACAAGAGTGAAGAACGATTTTCTGCTCTCCTTCCAAATTAATGATGCTGCCGTGTGCAGGATTTTTACGAAAAGAAAGTGACGCAAACATCATGTTTTTAAGCTCAAAGTTCTTGTGTTTACAACTGAGGTGCTGCCTCCTTTCTGAGCAGCGTTCAGGTAGAAGTAGTCAGGAGAGTCACCTTGATGATGATGGCTGCCCTCACACCTCGGACAAATGGCGGTGTTCTTCACCTCTCACCTTTCTACCTGCTGGAGGGTCGGGGGGGGGGGACCACGTTATTAGACCTGACATTCACGCCCAGAGTCTGCATGAGAGGAGATCATTAAAACACAATTAAAGCCGGACTGACACACACACACATCGAACGATCAACATCTCATGCATCACTTTGCAAAGCTGTTGCTGACGACGGCTAATGACACCAAAAAAAAAGTAAAAGTGCAAAGTGAGGAAGACTGCGAGGAGTTTTAAATCACTGCAGGCCTGATGTGTTTACCCAGAGGTCTTAAAAATGACCGTTTGTAGCATTGATTAACGCCGTGTTGACTCTCCTGGCTTATTATCTGGACACCTAAACGGCCTCATTACAGAGGGAATCTGTGAAAACTCAATCACAGCGATGCACAAGCAGACGCAGACACACACACACACACACACACACACACACACACACACACACACACACACACACACACACACACACACACACACACACACACACACACACACACATGCGGTCATATTGAGTCAGTCAGTGTCACAATAAACCAACGCTTTATTCCCGGCCTGTGAGCGGTAAACTGTGTCATCCATCTGCTCCGTCCTCCTGAGCCGCTCATCGACCCGCGGCCCATACAGCCTGAGCTATGCTGCCACTAATTACAATTATTAATTGAAAATAGGAAATCAATAACTTTGAATTAAACACGAGCTTGTGTGTGTTTGTATTTGGGTCAGCTGTCTGCTAATAACTCCGTGTTGTCGAGCCGTGCTCGACAACAGTTATGAACAGAGGAGGTGATGACACACACACTCTGTACTCCAGAAGAAGAGCACATCTTTAATAATGTAGACGTGGAGCTGTCACCTGCTGTGAAGGTGTGTCTTCTCTCAGGTAGGATGTGACAAAAGGTCCCGCCGGTGTACAGGTGCAGCCGAGGGCGAGGCATGACTCGTCATATTTTCGTGTCTTCGTTTTAGCAGTTACAGGTTAATGAATCTACAGCAGACGTGACGTTTTAATGACGACTTAATCAATGTCATGCTTGTCATAGATTCCTGCTCTGTTTGGGTCCCTGCCTTAATCTTTCCTTGTATTCACGGGAAGGGCAGGGAGATCCCAGAACAGAGCCACTGCCAAATATAAAGAATTGCAATAAAGTAATTTCTTGAGAAAGTGATCCTGACTGAACTGTGTTTCAGGTCACTCTCCTTCAGTAAAACTCTTTCCAGGGTGAAGATGTTGAGAAACTCCGTTTAAGGTGTTTGTGTGTAGACGGGGAAACAGAGTTTTGTTCTTATAACGCTGTGCGCCGGTTTCTCCTCCGTTTGACGTCTTCGTGCGACGTGCGATGGCAGACGTAACCAAACTAGTGCTGGTGCTAACGTTGCTAACTGGACTTTTTACATCCCACTATTTTGACGAGCAGAGACGCCTGAATGGACTACGGGGGTCACTGCTTCATGCAACTCTCCCACCACACAGACCTCGCCACCAACGTGAGCGGTTTTGGCCTGATGGTGCATTCATGTGGTGTCGGACACATCGGAAAAACGAGTTTCCGATTTGTTAAATGCACATGAACGCCTGCTCAAGTCGGGACAACAACTCGGAATCTCGGGAAAGAACGAGTTGCCCGACTTGTCGACTTGACATCAGAATCGTCATCACATGGGGGGGCAAAATATATTCATTCATTCACGTATTGCACATCAACTGTCTGTTGTTGTTACAACATCCCGACTTTCCGACTCGGAAACTTGGGGAGCACATGAATGCTGCATGAGACCCAGGTCAGACCTCAGGTTGGTGGGTCAACGTTGAAAAATAAAATGTTCATCATTGCAGAGGAATCACTGCCCGTTGATGTTTTTTGAGAACTGAGCGTGCGCGTGTGGACGGTAGGGCTCTGCTCAAAAAATCTACGTATATCTATCTATACGTCATGTGCTCCTTGAAATGTATTGATGCAGACGCTATCGAATCGATACGGCTGCGAAGCTGTGATCAAAGTTTTTGAAAGACAACTGACCTTTGGTGCAGTTCAGAGTAACACCACAGCCACAGCTCTGGGATTCAAATGTTTTTATTCTAGGATCTCTGAGGACCTGAGTCAAAGCCTCTGACTTACGCCTCAGCTGTTCTTCTCAACAGTAAAGAAAATTCTGTGTAGGACATGGTCCTTATCCAAAATCAATGTATATCACAATCTGCATCGTATCGTGGCCTCTGTCTCGTTGTACATATCGTGGGGTTGTGGGAAATACCCAGCCCTAGTGGACGGGAAAACCTCCGTTTTAAAGAATATCTCCCTTCGTGTGGACTCGGCCTCAGGTTTGAAATCCGTCCTGATGAAAAGAAGGCAGCGTGCAATTATTCAAAATATAGATGATCAATCCTTCCCTTCAGATGCATGACAGCCGAAGGAATGAGTCTGTTAGAAATGACGGATATCAGTTTTTAAATAGAGGGAGAGAAAGTACAGAAACAAAGTGTTTTATTCATCGTCTCTCTCTTTATTCAAACTCAGCTGCAGGTCACACACAGTTAACGCCACCCTCCTCCTACGTCCTGAGTTCTGTTATCAGACACTCTCATCAGTTTTATTTTGGAGGTGAAAGTGGCTTACAACAGGAAATCGCTCGCCCCCGCTGCTGCTTTTATAAAGCATTGTTTACTCATTCATCAGGAGAGCGGGGCGGCTGTCTGACAGCAAGCTGATGAAAATAGTTTTTACTCATGCAGGCGCTGTGGTCCTGAATAAAGTGGTGCATCGCTGGGCGAACCCGTCTGCAGCTGGAAAAATGAATGTCGTGTTCTCCTGCTTCATGACTGCGTACTTTACGGAGACTCAGCTCAATGAGCCTGGGGGACATTTCACTTAAACTCCAGTCTGACTTTGAGCTTCTGCGCCTTCAAAGTAATCATTTATAAAGTTTTCTCATAAATAAAACACATTTTACCCCCAACACCAAATAATGAGCCCGACAAAACGCTGTTCACAAAGAGCTTACGTTGCTGTTCAGCTCTTTCCTCGGCTGCAGAGCATCTCGTCGTCTTTGTGTTCACGGAAGCAACAAAAGCAATTTGTTTGGCATAAATATGAGTGTTGTTTAATAATAGATATTATTGAGTCAGAGCCGGCAGTGAACACAGGAGCAGCCACCCTACACATTTCTCCTCTCCCTGCTCCATAGGTGTTTGACAAAGACGTCGCTGAATCATACATGAATGAATAAAGCAAGGGGCTGTGTGTGTGTGTGTGTGTGTGTGTGTGTGTGTGTACGTACAGCTCGCTGGCTGAGTGCAGCTGAGAAGGCGTTTAGATGCATTGATCCTCTTCAGTTTGATCTCCAGAGCGACGTTATGATCATTCATCTATTCATTGAGTCGCCCTCAGTTCAGACGGTTTGGGGCTTTTTTCTCACAACTCATTTCCTGCTTCTTTGTGTTGCAGTGTACGTGTATGAGTACCTTGTAGCACGTGTTAGGAAGAAAGGAAACACACCTTCAAACCGGAACTTAAGGGTAACATAAAGGTCCAATCAGTGAGATGTGTAGAGAGTGAGATGATAAAGTGAGCTTACTCTATGATCAGACATTAAGGAAACATGCTATGTTGAAGTGCTGGCTTCTCTGACAACAATGCAGCAGCCAGTATGTCCTCCTTCTAACTTTAGATTCTGGTCCTGAATGGT
The DNA here is from genome assembly GCA_020745685.1 of Tautogolabrus adspersus. Classification (NCBI taxonomy): domain Eukaryota; kingdom Metazoa; phylum Chordata; class Actinopteri; order Labriformes; family Labridae; genus Tautogolabrus; species Tautogolabrus adspersus. Next base: position 35,606,956 of record CM036535.1, on the reverse strand, counting down.
CTGGATTTGTTTGGTCCAGAGAAGGTAGGCGGTTTTAAGGCTGTCTCCCCCCCCCCCCCCCCCCCCCCCCTCCTCTCTAGAGTGGATGCTCACGCAGGTCACCATGTGGTGGACACTGAAGCTTCAGTGTTTATCCAGCTCTGCATCGGTCTGTAAACCTTTCTGCGTTCTAACCTCTCTCCATTTTTCAAAAGCATCTCCAATATTGATCCTAGTTTGAGCACGTTTCTGCTCGTGGAGCTTATTAGAAACATGCAGAGGCTTTTTAGGTCGGGTACAATCACTTCTATCTGAACCAGTTCTCTTGCCCGCTTCCATCGCTGCAACACCTGTTGGTTTGACCTGATAACTGCTCTCATATCTGGCAAACCGAGGGGCGTCCAAAACGGCCGTGTGGGGGTGCCTTAAAACCGCCTACCTTCTCTGGTCCAAACAAATCCAGACCATTCAGGACCAGAATCTAAAGTTAGAAGGAGGACATACTGGCTGCTGCATTGTTGTCAGAGAAGCCAGCACTTCAACATAGCATGTTACCTTCATGTCTGATCATAGAGTAAGGTTCCTGTAGCCTGCATGTCTTGTTGCTCATTAATAGCCTCTAGTTGTCAAAGATGGACAGTTAAAAGAGGATCTGGTTTCTTGTGTTTTATTTGATGTAAAGTCAAATATCCTTCTCTCTCTGCAGACGAGGGTTATCTGCAGATTTTTAATTAGCTTCTGCTTTCAGAAAATCAAAAAGTTAACGACATGAATATTTCAGAATGTTCAGTGTGTTTGCGTTTTTAAGATGAAGTCATATATGGACTTTAGAGGAAGTAGATTCTTATTGTGCAGCTGATCGTTCAGCTTTGTTTTACTTTGAAATGAAGAAAGACGGTTTTTACAGCCGCCCTGAAGGTTAACTGCAAAAATATTTTACTAAACACGAAAACATTTCACAAAAGGCTTTAATATTTATTAAAGGAAAGAAAGAAAAATATTTCACAATCTCAAAAATATGTTACTAAAAATATTAACCCTAACCCCTACAATACATATCGAACAAAAACGTTTATTTTTTTTTCCTGAAACGCCATTTATGAAACACTAAAACATTAAAGGTCACATGTTCTCCTCCTCTTCAGTGTAAATTAGTCTCAGAGCTCCTCTAAACATGTCAGTGAAGTGTCTTGTTCTAAATCCACTCTGATCCTGTATTTGATCATGCCTATAAACCCCTCTATTTCAGCCCTGCTCAGAACAGGCTGTTTCTGTGTCTGTAGCTTTAAATGTAAATGAGCTGTGTCTGACCACGCCCCTCTCTGGAAGGGCTTGGGTGGCTCGGGCTTTCTCGCTCCATGTCCTATTGTTTACGGTGAGAAGGCAGACTCAGAGGGCAGAACAAACACCTAGCTGTGGGAGTGTCACCCACCTGGGGGAGGGGTTACTGCCCTTTGTGATGTCATGAAGGGAAAATCTCCAAACGGCCTGTTTGAGCACACATTTTCTGAAAAGTGGAGCAGACAAAAGACGGAGAGGATGGACTTTACTCATCATTGGGGGGTTTGTAGACGGTGACGTGTACCTACAGAGAGTTGATTGCAAGTCATTTGCTGGCATTTTAACCTTTTTCTATAAACACATGCTATACCACCACTGTGACCACTAACCCTGGGTTGGATAAAAAAACATAGTGAGGGGGGCACAGTTCAATAAGCCGGCTGTAGTCATTAGTTTGTAACCAATATTACTTTAACAACATAAAATCTAAGCTAGCAGAAGAAATAAAATGTAGCCCTGATTTTCACTATCTTCATTTTTTGGTAAGATGCCAGAAACAGGACGGGATTGTAAAGGCTGTCATCTATGTGTGTCTAAAAGTGTGTTATGTCTTCTGACAAGACCTACGTTTGCCTCTTGGGCAAACAACGGTTTTATTCTTTGCAGAGTGACTCCACCGTGGACAAACCTGGAAACGTTCCTTAAAGAGTTAGCTCTCTCTCGCCAAAGTACAGGCAGCTCTTAATTTAGTGCAGAAAGTTCTGCTTAGCGCCAGCAAGCTACTCTTGATCAAAGTCATTAGTCACTTGATTTGGACTCTTTGCTGCTGAATAATTGAGGCTGCGGGAGGATAAAGGATTTGACTATGCTGGCTCACTAGTTAAGAGGAATAAGGAGAGTTCCCCCTCATCGAGAGATGGGAGAAGGAGGAGGAGAGGAGCGAGGGCATGCAGGAGGAACTGAGAGATGCTGAGAAAAGAGAAGGAAGAGAGGAGAGTAAATTAGAGAAAGATTGAGAGGGAGGGAGGGAGAGTCTGATATATGCTCTGTCTGCTCACAGCTCTGTCCACTCCAGTACTGATGAAACATTTAACACTATAATATCTGTGAAAACCACCCACGTCTGCAGAGGAAAGTTCCCTGTTTCACCCGCCTCTACCTCCAGCTTGTCACACCAACATTTCCAAGGTTTTCCCTTTAAATGAAGTCCATTTGTTCACTCAGACTCTGGGTGCTTCACTTCCTTTGAGCATATATCAGAAAGATAACAGTGCTCTGATTTATTCTTTGTTAGATATACTCAACAATATAATGATATGTATTCTGTCTATTTTTTCTCATCTAATGTCTCCCAGTTCTGATTTATTTCAGGAACTCGTCCACTTACAGAGCTACCGTTTCTGAGAGTTTGTTGAATTCACTCCTCAGAGCAGATAAAGAGAAGAAGACGAGACACACAGAAATGATTTATTATTCTTAACCGCAGATAAAAGAGGCTGAAAGGCTGAAAATAATGGCTGTGTCTGGTAATGTGTAGGCTAGAGTTGATTTTAGTAAGTTATCTTTTTATGCAGACGACACCTTTATCTATACTTCTGCCTCATACTTAGCAAGTATGATTAATGAACTACAGTCTTGTTGTTCCCTCAACAAGCCTGAAGGCAAAGCTCTCGATTTACCGGTCGATCTTCGTTCCAACCCTCACCTGTGGTCATGAGCTTTAGGTAGTGACCGAAAGAATGAGATCGCTGATACAAGCGGCTGAAATGAGTTTCCTCTGGAGGGTGTCTGGGCTCAGCCTAAGAGAGAGGGGGAGGAGCTCAGAGTAGAGCCGCTACTCCTTCACTTCGAAAGGAGTCAGTTGAGGTGGTCCAGGCATCTGATTAGGATCCTCCTGCACGCCTCCCATTGGAGGTTTTACGGGCACGCCTAACCGGGAGGAGACCCAGAGGTGCTGCTTGTCAACAGGCAAGGCAGGCAACTGCTTGGGGTCCCAGACCAGTAGAGGGCCACAAAGCAGCGGCCGAAAATGTGCAAATTTTGCTATGACAGTAGGAAACCTCCCTAAAGGGGCCCCACCTGACAGCAGTCATTCTCGTTGCCCTGCTGAAAGTTGGTTGGAGGGCCCCCTGATTTTTGCCTAGGGCCCCAACGGACTCTAGAATTGCTGGGATTTTATATCCTGTCTGGCCTGGGAACGCCTCACATTCTCCCAGGAGGGACTGCAAAACATTTCTAGGGAGAGAGACGTCCGGGTTGACTTATTTCGCCTGCTGCCATCGCGACCCGACCTCGGATAAGCTGAAGAAGATGGATGGATGGAATCTTGTTTAATGTTTTCCAAAGGAATCTTTGTAATTTAAGACTCGTATGAAAGGCCAAGAAAATGAAGGAATTCCTATAAAAATATTAAAGTCTATTTTAAAGTAATGTTTCCCAAAATAAACCAACAGTGACAGGGTTTGTGCGGCAGCTGCAGCATAACTGTCGATTTCTCTTCTTCTTAAATCTGGGACTTTATTTTTGCTCTTTTGTATACGTGGGTTTAAAGTGATAAATCCACTGTGTAAATAAGGTCGGCTCTGCCTGCCTTAAGCTAGGTATGTGAGGGTATCAGGAGATCCTGGAGCAGCTGGGATGGTAAACAATGGCGTTATATATAAAGTTTACTGAGTCGTCTTTCTGCGTAATGAGAGCTGCAGATCGGAACTTTTCAGCCCGTAAGTGACGTTTTTCAACCAATCAGATTTATTTCATGAAACATGTTTATTTTAACATGGGGCTCTATGAGGACTGACTCGCTGCAGGAGACAGACTCTAGTGGACACTGGAGGAACTGCAGCTGTAAAGTTGGACATTTTAACATGGGGCTCTATGGGGACTGACTCGCTGCAGGAGACAGACTCTAGTGGACACTGGAGGAACTGCAGCTGTAAAGTTGGACATTTTAACATGGGGCTCTATGGGGACTGACTCACTGCAGGAGACAGACTCTAGTGGACACTGGAGGAACTGCAGCTGTAAAGTTGGACATTTTAACATGGGGCTCTATGAGGACTGACTCGCTGCAGGAGACAGACTCTAGTGGACACTGGAGGAACTGCAGCTGTAAAGTTGGACATTTTAACATGGGGCTCTATGGGGACTGACTCGCTGCAGGAGACAGACTCTAGTGGACACTGGAGGAACTGCAGCTGTAAAGTTGGACATTTTAACATGGGGCTCTATGGGGACTGACTCACTGCAGGAGACAGACTCTAGTGGACACTGGAGGAACTGCAGCTGTAAAGTTGGACATTTTAACATGGGGCTCTATGTGTCTGACTCACTGCAGGAGACAGACTCTAGTGGACACTGGAGGAACTGCAGCTGTAAAGTTGGACATTTTAACATGGGGCTCTATGGGGACTGACTCGCTGCAGGAGACAGACTCTAGTGGACACTGGAGGAACTGCAGCTGTAAAGTTGGACATTTTAACATGGGGCTCTTAGGGGACTGACTCACTGCAGGAGACAGACTCTAGTGGACACTGGAGGAACTGCAGCTGTAAAGTTGGACATTTTAACATGGGGCTCTATGGGGACTGACTCACTGCAGGAGACAGACTCTAGTGGACACTGGAGGAACTGCAGCTGTAAAGTTGGACATTTTAACATGGGGCTCTATGGGGACTGACTCACTGCAGGAGACAGACTCTAGTGGACACTGGAGGAACTGCAGCTGTAAAGTTGGACATTTTAACATGGGGCTCTATGGGGACTGACTCACTGCAGGAGACAGACTCTAGTGGACACTGGAGGAACTGCAGCTGTAAAGTTGGACATTTTAACATGGGGCTCTATGAGGACTGACTCACTGCAGGAGACAGACTCTAGTGGACACTGGAGGAACTGCAGCTGTAAAGTTGGACATTTTAACATGGGGCTCTATGGGGACTGACTCACTGCAGGAGACAGACTCTAGTGGACACTGGAGGAACTGCAGCTGTAAAGTTGGACATTTTAACATGGGGCTCTATGGGGACTGACTCACTGCAGGAGACAGACTCTAGTGGACACTGGAGGAACTGCAGCTGTAAAGTTGGACATTTTAACATGGGGCTCTATGGGGACTGACTCACTGCAGGAGACAGACTCTAGTGGACACTGGAGGAACTGCAGCTGTAAACATGTTTATTTTAACATGGGGCTCTATGGGGACTGACTCACTGCAGGAGACAGACTCTAGTGGACACTGGAGGAACTGCAGCTGTAAAGTTGGACATTTTAACATGGGGCTCTATGGGGACTGACTCACTGCAGGAGACAGACTCTAGTGGACACTGGAGGAACTGCAGCTGTAAACATGTTTATTTTAACATGGGGCTCTATGGGGACTGACTCACTGCAGGAGACAGACTCTAGTGGACACTGGAGGAACTGCAGCTGTAAAGTTGGACATTTTAACATGGGGCTCTATGGGGACTGACTCACTGCAGGAGACAGACTCTAGTGGACACTGGAGGAACTGCAGCTGTAAAGTTGGACATTTTAACATGGGGCTCTATGGGGACTGACTCACTGCAGGAGACAGACTCTAGTGGACACTGGAGGAACTGCAGCTGTAAAGTTGGACATTTTAACATGGGGCTCTATGGGGACTCACTCACTGCAGGAGACAGACTCTAGTGGACACTGGAGGAACTGCAGCTGTAAAGTTGGACATTTTAACATGGGGCTCTATGAGGACTGACTCACTGCAGGAGACAGACTCTAGTGGACACTGGAGGAACTGCAGCTGTAAAGTTGGACATTTTAACATGGGGCTCTATGGGGACTGACTCACTGCAGGAGACAGACTCTAGTGGACACTGGAGGAACTGCAGCTGTAAAGTTGGACATTTTAACATGGGGCTCTATGGGGACTGACTCACTGCAGGAGACAGACTCTAGTGGACACTGGAGGAACTGCAGCTGTAAAGTTGGACATTTTAACATGGGGCTCTATGGGGACTGACTCACTGCAGGAGACAGACTCTAGTGGACACTCAGGGAACAGCAGTTTATTAGGACTTATGCATTCACTTCATATTTTAGATGGAAAAGTTGTTACATGGTTTTAAAGAATGATTTAATGATCCCTTTCTACTGTGTGTAGAAGTCAGTCACTGGATTAATGTCTATCATTTCAAGTACCTTCGTATGGCCACATTTTTCCTTTACAGCTCCATTCAGTGTCAGCCTGAAAAGATTTATGAATAAATGTTCTCTTTACTTCTATTTGTAGACCTCATGTCGTCTCTCTTCTCTCCTGTTTGTTAAGCTCTCAGCTGATGACTTTGTTTTCAGATTTCTATGAATCATCCAGATATTGATAACGCAGTTTTAAATCACATGTTGACTTGTTTCTTCTTCTTCTCCTGTGCAGGCTGTGAGACTGACTTCTGGGGGCCTCACTGCAGTAACCGGTGTCAGTGCAGGAATGGGGCCAAATGTAACCCAATAACCGGAGCCTGCGTGTGCACAGACGGTTACCAGGGCTGGCGCTGCGAGGAGCCCTGCGACCCCAGCTTCTACGGAAAGGATTGCTTGCTGGAGTGTCAGTGCCTCAACGGCGCTACCTGCCACCACCAGACCGGAGAGTGCCTGTGTGCACCAGGATACACCGGAGCCTTGTGAGTTACTTAATTCCTTCTATACAGTAGAAGACTTTTAAAAAGACTTACGGCCCAAAGACGATGTGTCAGCAGCTCACAGAGTTTTTAGTCACAGACTGACATTTTGAAGACCGGGGATGTTACAGGGTCACTAAATGCAGGACCACACCTACATACAAATTTACAACTGCAACTTTTGAGAAGGAAACTGAAAAGGAGGAGAAACTGGTGGAGCTGTAGAGAGGGTAAGAATGCCTCTCTGACGTGTCCTCTCTTTGTACCACGATGGATTGGAGAAGGAGAAAAAGATGGACAGGGGTTGTCACGGCGATCTCAATGGCTAACATCCCCTGTCCTCAATGTGGATCTCGAAGGCAGAAGCAGTTTGTGTCCCACTTCTTTCCTTCTCCACTCTATCATGTTATAAAGGGGGGACACATCAAAGAGGTATTATTGATCTCTCCACAGCTCTACCAGTTTCTCCTCCTTTTCCACAGTCCAGGTGAACAGCACATTCCTTCGCCTCCTCGCCATATATACGAGTTTGAAGCTTCCTGTTAGGTGCTGGCGAGACTGCTCCTATTGGTTGTTGTCAATGGTCACGTCATTGAAGAACATAGACTAATGACATGCAATCAATGTTTGATAAAATCGTAACACCAAGACGAGAAACAGACTGCCTTAAAAACTTGAAAATACAGATTGAGACCATAAAGTCATTGTAAAATATTCGCAGAGGGAATAAATCAGCTGAGAACTCAGAGACTTCCATACAGACTTCTTTCTGCAACCAGAGCAGTCTGGACATTAAGGAGAATGCAGGTTGAATGCACTTTGCAGCAGCTTCACTGTTCAGAAAGAGGAAGAAGTTGTAAGAAACGCCCAGGATTTAACAGTTTGATGATTGATTCACATGAATGAGGACATTAAACTTCTCATTACAATTATTTAATATCATAAACAGTTGCCTCCGGTGATAGACGACATGTTTTAACAGATGTGACTTATAGGCAGACAAAACGTTCTTAATGGGAGACACCACCTTCCAGTGTGTGGACAGCTATCTGCACAGAAAATCATCGCTTATAAACGCAGGGACATTAGACCGCGTGAGTTTTTGTTGCATGCACAAACATTCTGCTCACAGAAATGCCCGACTTCACTAGCAGGTGTGTCTGCTCCACCTTCTCGGGAAAAAAACAATAGCACCATTCATACCCGCTGCAGACTTCACTGACTTATGTCCGATCAGCTTTCCCACAGCCAAAGCAAAATCCTCCACGCTGCACAAAGTGCTGGCGCCCACCTTGATGCCACGCTTCTGTGGCAGCTCGGAAAAACTCCCGCTGTTCACCATGGAGTCTCAAGACGAGGAAAACCACACAATAAACCCTCTCCAAACTAAACTCAATTAAAAAAAACCTTACAAAACAAGTCAGGTACAACAAAACAAATACATTTTAAACTTTGAAATTAACCATATACTTGACTCTGAGGGATAGAATACAGACTGGACCTTAAGTTGATGTTGTGGCCTTGTGGAGGTGCAACGTTACAGCCCGGCTGAGGCTGGAGTTCTGCTTCCATAGGACCGCTGGAAACATGGAAAACTTCCTGGAGATGTGGGGTTATGAGGAAACCTTGTGCTGTGTGTCTGATCAGGGAGCGATGAGGTTCAGTACTTGAAAATCTGTGTTTCCCTGCAGCTGCGAGGAGCCGTGTCCTCCGGGTAAACATGGCTCTCTGTGTGAGAAGCGCTGTCCCTGTCAAAACGGAGGAACCTGTCATCACGTCACCGGGGAGTGCTCCTGTCCTGCAGGCTGGGTGGTAAGATCTGCTGAGTGGGAACTCTTCTTTTAACCCAAATAAAATGCTGTAAAACTTCCTCAAATAACATCTACACTGCAAAAACTTCAAACCCTGCAAAGTCAAATCATCTTATTTTTGCGTTGAAGAGTCTAGATGCTCGTGTTTTTGAAAATAAATGTATTATCTTGTGCTTAAGAAAGATCTTTAGTCTTATTTAAGTGAATTTGGCTTTGTATTAAAAAGCTACCTTTTTTATTTTCACGACGATTGAAGGGACACGTCTGTAAAACAATTAATTTAAGGCTTGAAGCTTTTAGCACAAGTCGAGACAAGACATCAGAATCTTATATCGAGCATCACTTCTGTGGGTGATCCTTCATGCGTCATTTTGAAAGCTGGTGTGAGACATTTTGCTTTTGGTTTATGTATTTAATTTCTACAAGTACAAAATAAGTATCAGTAACTTCCATACAGATAAATCATCTCTATGTCCATTCTTTTTTTGTGATTTTGTCCTCTGCAGGGTCCGGTGTGTGCACAGCCGTGTTCCTTCGGATGGTTCGGCATTAACTGCTCTGAGGAGTGCACGTGTCGTAACGACGGCCTGTGTGACCACATCAGCGGTCAGTGTCAGTGCACCGCCGGGTACGTCGGAGAGAGGTACGCTGTCAAAGACTCTTGGAGTGTTTATCATAATTAGCCTGTTGCTGCTGCAAGTAATCGAAGAATAAACAGGGAGAAAGATAATAATGTGCTTACAGTAAGATTTTGAATCAACAGTGAATGAATTGAGAAAAGTGATAGAAACAACGAGGCGGTGCAGATGGTTTTAATGCATGATGTTTGACTGTGTTTGGAAGAAATACAGAGAAGGAGAAAAAAAAAGTAAGGTTTAAAATTAGAGCATGACCGATAAATTGGCCAGCCGATAACATCGGCCGATATCAGCGTATCCAGTGACTATCGGTATCGGCTAATTTTATCGCAGATATGCGTCGATATTACTCGATTCTTTCACAAGTCAAAAATAGCTTTCATTGTATTACACTAGCAGTTCTCTTTCACCAGCAGAGGGCGCTATATGGATTACAACAAGCATCATCACTCTGCAGAGCATTGAGCGGTGATGCACGTACATGCTCAGTAACTTTCCAGCTGAGCGACCATCTTGTCTTCATTATAAATCTTTTCAACAACAAGTGTTTGATAACTGAGGGATCAACACAATAAATGTGTTCATCTGTATCTATATCTCTACAGATCGAACGTAGATCTAAGAAAGATATCGGCCGATGTATCAGATTTTTTCTCTCCCTAATATCGATATTGGTCGGGCCCTGTGTAAAGTATGACAGAACTTGCAGATGTTACCGGACCGTTTCTCTGAAGCTGGATTATTCAGATTTTACTGATGCTAAAATAAAATGAAGTAAAATATTGTGTACCAAATACGTTCCCCGGTCGACTGATTAACTGGCTGGTTAAACAGACATTTAGATTCTGTTTAACGGACTACTCTACAGGTAAGAAATCACTCAGAAAACAGTCCAAATTTAGCACAATTTATTCAACATTGCTGGTGGTTAAACGATGTTTGCAGAGTGAGGCTAACGTTAGCAGCGCTAGCACCGCCTGTAGTTTTGTATTTTGTTTCTTTCAGTGTTTAGATTTCATCTTGTTTTATTTTGTCACTTCCCCCTACTTGTGTTCCTGTTTTCCTTGTGTGTTGCTTTACTGCAATATTCTGAAGTTGTGGTGCCATTGATGTCCGAAACCAACTCATTTTTTAACTGCATATTATTTAGCTTCTTTAGTAGCACCGTAGTAAGGCCCTGTGTCTACCTATGGTTTTTTTTTCTGAGCGCCAGCGTCTTTTTCGATTGTATTCAAAAAGTAGGGAGCGTTTGCAGCAGCAGGCGGCTGCCCGGAGAAAAATTAACTATTTGTTGGATGTTTTAACATGGGGCTCTATGGGGATTGACTCACCTAGGAGCCAGCCTCAAGTGGACACTGGAGGAACTGCAGGCAGAGGTTACTGCTTTGGTTAACGTCAACTATCTTCTCTCATTGTGTTAAATACAAGAGAGTTGTACCTCTCACCTATTTGTACCTATTTAATCACCTCACTGTGTTTAAATAATAGTTATACCCCCCCCCATCTCTCCCTCATAATAACGCTCATCGTCTGCTTTAAGGCCGTCGTCTGTCCCCTAACGACCAGAGTGCCAGATTTGTTCTGGTTTTATTCTGTATTTCCTCCAATCATGTCTGTCTATTTAGAGAAAAAGACTTTCTACAACCCCCCGCCCCCCCCTTCAGCTGGTCATATCCGTCTCTCTCTCTCTCTCTCTCTCTCTCTCTCCCTCTCTCTCTCTCTCTCTCTCTCTCTCTCTCTCACTCTCTCTCTCTCTTCATCTCCATCGTTACTCCCAAATGAGCCAAATTACCTCCATTCATTCTGGCCGCAGACAGGTGAATTAGCCTACATGGAATAATTCTGAGATTGAGTTCTCCTCCAGCCCGCCCGCGTTCTAATGGAATTAGTGGAGATAAGAGTCTGGAGGAAGAGTGCTTGATTTAAACGTGACAGCAAACAGAAATCCTCTCCGAGACATTTTAATTGAGTGATTTGTCTATTTCTTAATGTTTCCAGCGGCTGACGTGTTGAGAATGATGCAGAGACGTCCGCCTCTAACTTTGCTCGAACTAATTTCTCGTCAGTTCAGTTGAGTCGGCTCGATTTAAAAAGCACCCAGGGTTTCGTTTTAACGTGCAGCCTGTTGACCCTCTGAGAGAGAAATGGCGTGGGATCCTATCTCTCAGGTTTTACTGCGGCGGTCGAAGAACTATGGATATGTCTTTGAATTATAAATGCATGCTTGAAAATGTTGGGTGGCTTTTCAGGATATTCTCATTATGTGATCGTACTTATACATACATATAACTGTTAGGATTTCGGTAAAGGCTGGACCCAGGTGCAATCCAACAAACACAGGAGCTGGTTCTAAGGGGGGTTTAAAGCAGTACGGCTGGTAGTCCGGCAGGAGAGGTTGTGGCGGGCAGAATCAAAGGACAAAAAAAGACTCTACCACTGTAGATGAGCAGACGATGTGGTGAAGAGTGGATGAAAGAGCAGGGTTTTTAAAAGCTGCAGGCTTGATTGTGGAAGGGAAACAGGTGTGCAGCGAGGAGGAGGAGAGGCGTGAATAGGTAACGAGGAGGCAGGACTAGAGAGTGATGAGCCACACACGTCACAAAGACAAGAGAAAGAAAACAGGGAAAGCTGATGTTGCAGCCAAGGCCATAACAACAACACCTGTTTGTACAAAAAACCAAATAGGTCTGATTAGCTCATGTCTCGATCAGCACACACTGTACGGGGGGTGAATGTTTTGATGACTCATCAGTTTTGATTTGATGAAGGATAAGAGTTATTCACAATAAGGCGTGTAGCTGACCTGATTGACAGGTGGGCGCGGTGTAACGGTTTGTCAGGAGGCTTAAAACCCGCCTCAGCTCCAGCTCTCAGCCTGTCGTTAGGGTGACAAAGTTAGGCTGAGACAGCATTTCCAGCATGGAGACCGCCATCGATGGGACTCCAGCGCCCCCTGCAGGAACAGACGGGTGATGTCACTCAGGTTTCAAACATTCATATTTACAGTCAGTGGTTTGTTCTGAGAAAATTGTCTCGCCTTTGGCTTTGGGAGATCATCTGCTTGTTCCAGTCATTTTCTGGTTTCCACAGAGTAACTGATTATCTGAGAACACGGAAAGTGTTGAGTACAAAAACGATCTGCAGTCACACACAGCGTTTATTCAAAGTCGTATGAGGTACGTCTCTAAAAGAAAAACTACAGAAACACATCTAGGAGGAATGCATTCTAAATATCATCTCTGAAAATTGTTTCATCTATTTTCATTTTTCATGAACGGTTGAATCAAATCCAACGCCGTGTTGTTAGAGGATAACTGTGTCTCTATATCTCATAAGAAAACAAATCACATTAGGAAGTTACAAATAGAGAAACAGGCTGGGGTCTTGAATTGGGTTGCATATGATCCAGAATTTGAACCTGCTAGATTGGACGGGGGCTTTGAACAGTGGGTTAGGAGAGGTATCACGTCATTTTGTTCCCTCACCTCAAACAGAACATTTCAGAGTTATGAGTTAATTTCAGACACATTTGGACTGGAAAAGCAGGACTTCCATAGATACCTGCAAGTCAAAGACTATTATAATAAAAAATGACAGGTCAAAGAGGAGAAGGAATACAATTTGGTTTCTATGTTTCATGATGCTTACCAAAAAAAGACAATAAAAAGTTGGTGTCAAGAATATACCGAAGTATACAAGCCTCTAAAAATCATTCTACGTTATCCATTAAAGACAAATGGGAGAGGGAGTCAGAAATACAAATATCAGAGGAGATCTGGATGGAAATATGTGAGACACAAGCGACCACTGCAAACTCAAGATCACTGAGAGAGTCCGGCTGGAAGAATGTAGTGAGATTTTTCATAACTCCTAAAATAACAGCTCTGCAAACAGGCACACAGAGCCGAGGCTTCTGTTGGAGACAATGTGGAACCTCTATGGCTAATCACTTTCATGTTTTTTGGGCCTGTCCGAAAATCCAGTCATTCTGGAGAGAGGGGGCTACTGAGATCAATCAAATAATTGGGGTGGATTTAGATTTCTTTTTTGTTACTTTATTTCTCGGTCAAATACCGGAAACAGTCCTACAGAAGGATAAATACTTATTGAAGGCAAGTAGCAGGAAAGCTATAACAAGGAAATGGTTGCAACCAGACCCTCCAACACTGGAGCAGTGGCGTGTGAGCATTCAGGAAATTTACTGGGCCGCCTGAGTTGAGGACTATAGCCTCTATATATGGGACGCGCGCACTAAGAGACTTACTTTTGTTTTAAGACTTCAGTATGAGAAATGCATTGAACGCTGGAAAAATGGATTGTGTATGCACCTTGAAGAGTATGACATTTTACCATGATGTATGTGTAAAAGAATACTTTGATTTGACCTGTAACACCCACAATGATCTCATGTTCTTTGTCAATAAAAAAATAAATCACAGATTATTTAAACAGAACGCTGTGCAGGACGATTGATTCAACGACATCATGCCTGAGATTATCCAATCATTTCCTGCCGCTGCATTTTTCAGAGAGAAACGTGTTCATGTTCACAGTTTATACAAGCTGTTGTTTTTCTCCCCACACAGGTGCCAGGATGAATGTCCGGTTGGGACGTACGGGCCGCAGTGTGCCCACAAATGTGACTGTCAGAACGGGGCCAAGTGCTACCACATCAACGGGGCCTGTTTGTGCAACGAGGGCTTCAAGGGCCCCAGCTGTCAGGACCGCTTCTGCCCCGCCGGTCTGTACGGACTCATCTGTGACAAATACTGCCCCTGCAAGACCGCAAACACACTCAGGTAGTGAAGTGCAGCTGGAAGAAGACAAAAAGCTGTCAGTGCTTTTGTTCTGTGACAGTAGAGGCTGAATAGAGGAAGGCTGGATGTGAATAAACAGCGCTCGCTGCTTCAGTGTGAAACGATTGAGGTTCACTGCTCCAAGGTCAAATGTTTGTCCACATTTCTTTCTCTGTTCAGCTTCGTCACAACTTCAATCATAACTCATAACATTAATCAGTTAGATATTCAGCTTCTCTTCCTTTCAAAGATAGACAACAGTGCTAGTGTCTGGTTACAGTGTCTTTCACTAACAAAGACCACAGACAGAAAGATACTGACGTCGCATAGTTCATTGTAATATGCATGGTGAATATTGAAATGATGAGTGAGGTTGGATGATCGGAAGATTGGGGGAAGGTGAGGGTGTAGTGATGAAGGTGAGGGTGGAGGGATGAAGGTGAGGGTGCAGTGAGTAAGATGAGGGTGTAGTGATGAAGGTGAGGGTGGAGGGATGAAGGTGAGGGTGCAGTGAGTAAGGTGAGGGTGTAGTGATGAAGGTGAGGGTGGAGTGATGGCGGTGAGGGTCGAGAGGTGAATGGAAGAAGGACGATGGACTTGTGTTAGCCGATGTAGGTACGACGTGAGGAAACCAGAGGGTGGGGGAGCCGTCTCTTCGTTGCTGTCTGTATGGCCCCCCCCTCCCCAGTGGTTCTTGTATTTAGACGAAGAGAGAAGTGAAGAAACACAGAGGAGAGGTTTTGGGGGGAGGGATGTGAAATCAGGTGAATAGGAGTGATTAAGGCGTGATTACATACGTATGAAACAGAAATGGGCTGTGTTTGAGGCGGGGTCTTTGTTCCTCAACCAAGAAAACGATATTAATACAGACAGTCGATCTGTGGAGGATGAGGAGGACGAGGTGCAGCAGCAGGAGCAGTGAGATGGGATTAATGAAGCGATAGAGGAGCTGAAAAACAAACAACAACAACAAATGATTTTAGGTCAGAAAAATGAGTTTCAGTTATCCAAAGGTGCAAGTTTGAAATGTTAGTTACGTCCAATGGAAACACAATTCAATCAGGAGAGACGAGTGAATTAAAAAAATGATTTATTACATGGAAATGTGACTTGACAGAATACTTTGGTGCTTGAACTCTAAGGGGTGTAGTGGTTGATGTGTTTGGAGAATGATTCTGCGAGGATGGGCGCTGATGGGAAGGAGGAGGGGCAAACAAAACATCAGCATGAAGGAACTAAAGGCCGAGAAAGAATCATATTTACAAGGAGAGCAGAACTATGATAGGTTGACAGTGAGGGAGGAACGCCATGCGATTGGTTAGATGAGTACCGCTGACGATACAGCTGATTATCCAATGACAGCTCCAGAAAATGACAGCTCAAGGATGATAGCGAATATGTGAGTGAGCGTGCAGAGACGGATGAATGAGAGATCAACCCGATCGTTTAGGTCATTAGATTTAGTCTTCGTGACTGAACGGTGAGGGAGCGGTGACATTGACGAGCTGTTCTATAAGTTGAACTTCTTTCA
The DNA here is from genome assembly GCA_020745685.1 of Tautogolabrus adspersus. Lineage (NCBI taxonomy): Eukaryota > Metazoa > Chordata > Actinopteri > Labriformes > Labridae > Tautogolabrus > Tautogolabrus adspersus. The sequence goes on along the minus strand of CM036535.1, from coordinate 35,591,269 downwards.
AATAAATAAATACACAGTTTACGGTCCGTTACGGACACACGCTGCAGGTGTGACATTATCATATGTTGTAAACTTGACCCTGAGTGGCACTTCAAGGCAAAATGGCCGCCGTGGGACTTCGCTGAATCTATGCTACACGTGCTGTTACTGTAAGATAGTGCTGTAGTCCTCGAAATAGGTCTCAGTCTTGAGAACACATTTTGAAGGTCTCGGTCTCGTCTCGGAAGCGAAAGCATTTTGACTCGGTCTTGTCTCGGTCTCTGACTGGGCGGACTCCGGATTTTAAATCAAGACCGGTCAAGACCTCCACTGATCGGCTATTTTTTTCACGTCATTCCAGTCAGGTGTTACGGTCTAAGTGAGGGACACGCCCCCTGCACACAAGAGGATGATTTTCATTGATATTTATGGTCTTGTCTCGGTCTCAGTCTCGACCTGCCTTGGTCTTGGTCTTGACTCGGTCTCGGAGCACTCTGGTCTCGGTTAGTGTGGTCTCGACTTAAACACTACCGTAAGAATAATTTTAGTACGTTTACGTCGACGCAGTCAGACTCGCACTGATTAACCGATGAAATCGTACAACAAGCAGCAAATGTCAACCAGCGTTTTTACACGTTGGACGCCATTTAGTAGATAGAAATATGATCGTTGTTTAGTTTTTTACATATGAATACAGCAGGTACATTTGCCTACATTTAAATATGTTTTTTGAGATATAGATGGAAGTCAGATTATAGATTATAATGAACATTTCAGTATGTCTGATTTCCTCTCCCTCTCTCTCTCTCTCTCTCTCTCTGTCTCTCTCTCTCTCTCTCTCTCTCTCTCTCTGTCTCTCTCTCTCTCTGTCTCTCTGTCTCTCTCTCTCTCTGTCTCTCTCTCTCTCTCTCTCTCTCTCTGTCTCTCTCTCTCTCTCTCTCTCTCTCTCTCTGTCTCTCTCTCTCTCTGTCTCTCTCTCTCTCTCTCTCTCTCTCTCTCTCTCTCTCTCTCAGCTGCCACCCTCTGTCAGGTGAGTGCACCTGTGCAGCAGGGTGGGCGGGGCTCTACTGTAACGAGACCTGTCCAGCTGGTTTCTATGGCGAGGGATGCAGGGAGCCGTGTGCCTGCACTAACGGAGCAGACTGTGACGGCATCACAGGAGCCTGTGTGTGCGCCCCGGGGTACATAGTGAGTACAGAAACACACACACCACAAAAAAATCATTATGCATGTAACAGACAATAACCTCATCCATCCTGATCCCAGACACACTCTGGCTCTTTTATTTGACAATTTGCGACTGTTCTCTGCAGAATTTATTCCACTTTTTCTCATTTGTATAAACTACAGAAGTGACGAGAGTAAAATGAGTTCCTGCACTGATTCTCTGTTTGGTTTCTGAGGCTCACATGGATGCACAGCATGCCGAGTTTTAAAAACGGTTTTCAAAAAACCCGATAACCTTCATGAACTTAAGACTGCAGACTAAAGCAGGTAACAGTGGAGACCAGGACCACTACAGACTGTCAGAAAGAACCTGGAAGCATTAAGCCTGGCACACACTTAAAGGTCACATATTCTGTAAAATACACTTCCCCATGTTCCTCTAACTCTAACATGTGTCTCTAGTCTGTCTACAAACCCCCCAATGATGAGAAAAGTCCATCCTCTCCGTCTTTTGCCTGCTCCACTTTTCAGAAAATGTGTGCTCAAACAGGCCGTTTGGAGATTTTCCCTTCATGACATCACAAAGGGCAGTAACCCCTCCCCCAGGTGGGTGACACTCCCACAGCTAGGTGTTTGTTCTGCCCTCTGAGTCTGCCTTCTCACCGTAAACAATAGGGCATGGAGCGAGAAAGCCCGAGCCACACAAGCCCTTCCAGAGAGGGACGAATCGGTGATGGCGCGGTCGGTGAGAGGAATCTCTCTGATTGGCTGGTCGGAGGATTTATTTATCTCCAGCTCTCGTCACAGGTTCGGGAAAGCCCCTTGATCCTGCCGCTTTCACCCATTAGTGCTGTTTCTCCTTATTTGTCGCCTCCGCTTCTTCTTTTCTTTTTCCACTAAAAGACCAAGGGCTGACAACGACAGCGCCATCTCCAACTTTTTATAATACAAAATATTCTCGATTAGTAGGTTACCTATAATACGAGTGGAGCGCAACAGCATTGTGAAATGGTCTTCTGATATCATAACAACGGACTACCGCCGCCTGCTGGCATGGAGAGTTATTTCCTCTCACGCATAGAACGTACGTGGTGGTTGAACATCGACTGTAGTCTTTGCGGTGTGTTCAAGTGCAACTTTTTGGCCATGACAAAAGGCAACTGGCAGCCTTCGTCGCCACTAGTTCTTTGTCGTCTGCTTGGTGTGTCAGGGCCTTAAGTCTTGTTCACACACGTTACTGAACAGGTAAAATCAGCTCTCAGGTGAATAAGAGTAACTGTCATTCTCTCCAATAAGCACAGAACAGTTGATGTGTGAGTTTAGTATGTTTGCAGGTGTTGCAGCTGCAGGTGCTCGACTCGCTCCGTAACATGCTGAGGTTCATTTATCAGGTGATGTTGAGTCTGCAGGTTTACCCGGACACTAACACGTCGTGTACTGTCAGGGAGCGAGGCTGCTGCAGGTGCAAACTCACGATGTCGGTCGACCTAAAGGAGAGAAGGTTGTGTTCATGTCAGAGCAGGGCTGTGCGTGTGTGTGTGTGTGTGTGTGTGTGTGTGTGTGTGTGTGTGTGTGTGTGTGTGTGTGTGCGTGCGTGTGTGTGTGCGTGTGTGTGGGTGTGTGAGTGTGTGTGAGTGGGTGAAAGCAGTAATGAGAGCGTGTTCACTTTGTCTGAAACTGTAGAAAAATGGAGGATTCAGCCTTTCTCTGTGTGTGTGTGCGTGTGTGTGTGTGTGTGTCTTTAATTGTGTGTGTGTGTGCGGTTCGTGAAGGGCGACTGTGTGACTCGGCCCCCTGCTGTGCTGCCTGAACAGAACAGAGAGGAGACACCTCGGAGCAGGAAGATGACAGACTCTTCCATAATTGGACGGAGAACATCAGTGCTTTGATTTAAATGAGAGTCTGTCTGCTTTCATTCAGACTCCTGTTCCCGTCAGTTCAGTGTTATCGATTTTAAAGGGGGTTTAAGCTGCTCTGGAAACCAAAAGTTTGGTGCTTCGGGTGTCTCTGTGTGGACCCGGTCAAACTGACTTTATACGTATGTGCAGCTGTCACCGTGTCGGACATATGGATCGATATCTGTGAACATGTGTCGCGCTGGGCCGAGCGTCTGCAGAACAACACTGATCCATCATAACAAGACAAACTGGTAACAGGTTTGAGTGAGAAGTGAAGAAGTGCAGAATGTTCCCTCCAAACTGAAGTTGTTTACAGACTCAGAGTTGGAAAAAAAGAAACTGTCCAAAAGAAACTGTTTCTGTTTCCTGAAAGTCTGGTGGTTGCTGAAGCTTTGTGTCTTCCTCTTATCTTTATGTGTTTAACTATTGAAATTCAGCGTTTATCACGTCTTTCTAAATGAATCGTTTCACAGCCCTGTAGTTGCACAGACCCGATCTGTACTGTTTGTGTTTCATGAGTTTTTAGATGACATAGATAAAAAATTGCCGTTGTAGGTACCAGATCTGCTCGTGGTCCTGCGTCTAGTGACGTTACACAATATGATCAACTGTACGTTTCTATGATGATGTAGCACGTTGTGATTGGCTGTTTGTTGGAGAGTTTACAGATGTGGTTTTCGCGGGTCTTGGAACAGAGAATATGGATGAATGCTTTGATTCATGGAGAATTTTTACCAAGAAATACAAGAGCAGTCAAAACTGGTTTAAACTGCCCACATCGTGCAGCCTACATTTGATGTTACACGAGGCTTACTGTTGGTTACCAGCAGGTGGCGTCATTACAAACATTGAATATGTAAATATTTTCAGACATGGACTCTCATCAACCGTGTAACATTTAAGTCAGTTTGGGAGCTGTGTGTTTGAGTTCTTCCTCTTTCATGAGGAGACATTGATCTCTCTCTCCGACTCTCTCACAGCCAATCACAACGTGCTACATCATCACACAAACGCAGGGGAAGGACCCCGAGCACATCTGGTACCTTCACCATCACAAAACAGTGTAGCTGCAGGTTGACTGCTGCTAAACTCCAAATCTGTATGCACCCATTGGTACCGCATACACCACAGGTTAATTCCCCTTTAGGAGTAAAACTGAACAGTTCATTTTGTACATTAGCTCTGATGTTTTTAAGATGACAAAGACAGAAACAACAGGCTGATTAAACTCCTCACATCCCTGGAAATTAAATCTGTGATAAATACCAGGATCCATCGAACGGCTCATATTTATTATTCCAGAGGTCACAGGTTAAAACCTCCAAACCCCCCGGGGAAATTCTGCTGATTTTCTTTATTTAACCCTCACACACTTTATTTATGAACAAAGACCTTTATATAAAAAAGTCCTATATCCACCAACTTTTTAACAAGGCCTCTCTCTTCTCCTGTCTGTGCACATTTGGCCCGGCTTTGTGAATATTGGATTCATCGCACTTTAAAGGCCGCAGGTTGGATCAGACGGCTTTAATTAGCACAGTTTATAAGATGAAGGTGCTGATCAATGTGACAGCGTGCAGCTCGCTCTCACAGCATGCTAACAGGAGCAGCAGAAGGTTAGACATCCTGCTAATGCCGAGCTGTTTTGAGGTCTGTAATTATCTATTCATCGTCTGTTGGAAGTTTCTCTGAAGCCAGCAGCATCCAATCAAAGAGTGATATCCAAAAAGGGGGCGTGTTGTCCGTGAAACTACTTCTGTGAAGTCAGCTTTCGCTCCTCTCGCCTCGATTCTTTCTACTCCGGGCTCCTCGAGGGTCCAGAACTTCTTCCGGTTCGAGCGAGGAGCGAGGAGCGAGGAGATGTCATTTAAGAGACATGAGACGCAGCCATAAACTTCTATACAATCACAGTTCTTTCTGCAACCAGTAGAGTTGCCTCCTGCTGGACTTGAGAGAGAATGCAGGTTTAAAAGCACTGCTGCATTAGGTCGACTTTAAACTCAAAGACGCCATATATCCAGTTCTTAAACAGAGTCTACTGGCTGAGTGAAATATAAGAAAACAAATTAAGTAGAAATGAACCTCCTACGACTGATACAGATTTGCTAAATGGTGTTATCCTTCCCAAGGCTTTCATGTAAACTGCTGTGTGTCTGTCTGTTGTTTCCAGGGAGACGATTGCTCCATCAGCTGTCCTGCAGGTCTGTACGGGACAAACTGCACCTCCTCCTGCTCCTGCCACAACGAGATGTCCTGCTCGCACGTCGACGGCTCCTGCATCTGCAGAGAAGGTTTGTTTAAGCTCGTATTCCTCCATTCTCTCCGTCAGACATCATTCGTTTTAGGACGACAGGGGCGTGTCCAGAGGGGTGGCCAGTGGTGGCATGGGAAATCTGATCGAACACCCCAAAAACAAAATCTGATTATTTGCCTGTGTTGTTGTCAGAGCCGTGTTTACATGGACGGGACGGCCGGCTCCTCCCCTTGTGTATAAAAGCTGTTTTAGTCAAGGACTAGAGAGAAGAAGAAGAACATACTCACTGATTATTTGGATGTCACGTAAGAGTTTTTAGATCACGCTCATTCTGTGTCAGTTTACATGTGAAGCTACGAGCTAACTAAAGAGCGCTAACATTAGCCTGCTAACACAACAATGCAGCTTGATCAAAGGACAATTTTCTCTGCGGCTTGTGCTAAACTCCTTGTCAACGCGAGGGGAGCGGAGTTGGAGTGGAGGTGTCTCTGGAGGAGAGCGGAGGCTTCAGTAACGAGGAGGTGTGGCCAAACAGCAGTTTGTTTTGGTTTCATGCTGGAGCTCAAGGGCGACATCTACTGGATCAAAAAGTCGCACATACTGCCTTTTAAGAGCCTAACCGATCCTAAATGTTAACCTTTGCACCTCTTAGTCATTCATACTCTAAACCAAGGTTACATAGAGCACAGGTTAAAAAAGAAACAACACTAACCACCTAGCGTTTTTTTCCTGGCAGAAAAGCGCTGGCTGTGCGCTCAGGAGTGTTTGCATGAAGCGTTTGTGCGCTGAGAAGAAAAGCGCTGCACGTCTGTCTCATCTCTATGAAAACGGCCGCTGTATGACCGACACTGCTCCGTTACTTTTTACTGCATGTTTTATATTTGAAATCGTTTATTTCCTGATCAGACACGGAGCGAGGAGGATGTGGTTACAAGACACGATCCGTAGGCGGGAAAACTACGGGGAAAATCAGACATTTGGAAAAGAGCGCCAGTGACGTCAACAGCGCCTTTCTGGAAAGTTGAAAGATTTTCAACTTGAGCCCACGAAGCAGCCGCACAAATAAGGCAGAGCGCTCAGAAGAAAAGACGCTGGGCGCTGCGCTTTTTCTCCGGTCCGCCACCTGCTGCTGCAAACGCTCTCTACTCATTGAAAACAAGTGAAAAAAGACGCTGGCGCTCAAAAAAAAACGCTAGGTTGACAGGGGCGAGTATTTTCTTTAGGTGTAATGGTTGCAGGCGTGACTTCTATGGACATTTTTCCCACCTGTCCTTCTTTTCATCAGGTGGAATAAGTTGTCATAGTTTAGAGCTTCCTGACTTGTCTGACTTTGAAATAGAAGTTTTTGATGGTAATTTCAGCCCAAAGGATGACGTGACGTGAATGCAGCGAGCTGTTATCAACGTGCCAAACTGCAGGAAGCCACCTGTAAATTACAAATAATCTGCCTCTGATGCTTCCTCCTCACTCTGATTCTGTCCCTGAATGTCTGCTTTCAGCCGGAGACTTTCTTTTTAAAGTCTGACGTGTAAATTCAGCAGCAGAAACCCTTTTAACTCAAAGCCTTACCTCTCTCCTGTTTCGAGTTTCTTTCTGCTGCTGAAAGAGGAGAATCTCGTCTCCGCCTCTTCGGCGGTTTGTAATTTTTTACTAATCGTGTTCGACTGCGTCATGAGTCCCCAAAACGTCTCTTAGCTCCACGGCTGTTTTTTACTTTTCTTCATCTTTAGAGCTGAAACAACAAGCCAATGAATCGACAGGATAACAATCTGCCACGACTGTGCTAATACACGAGTCGTTTAGTTGCAGTTTGTAAACACAACCTTCAAACTGGGCCCCTCCTCCTGGGCTCATCCCCCCCAGAAGCTCTCACTCACTGCAGGACGTAGTGTGGACGTTTACTGCTTGTAGCTACACTGCAAGTTACCGCACGCTAGCACAAGCTAACCGCCGGTGTTTGTCACCTGCCTGTCCAACAGGAAGCAGACCAACTCCACGTCCACGGGTAAAAGACAACACAAGGTTCACCCTCGTTTTAGAACGAGCTTTATCCGCTTGGTGTTTCTCCTCACTGTGATTATATTTTCTCTTCTTTGCTGCTACGTCCACGTCCGTCATATTCACCGGTTTGAATGGCGTCCCCTCACTGAATTGTATCCACTCCTAAACTCATCTGAGCGCTGTCATTGGCTGGAGGAAACACACCAGCTCCACCCAGAAACGTCCCGAGTCAACCAAAACAAAGCAGAACAGTAAAATCCAGTCAGAGGACAGGGTCTCTGCAGACACAGTCACCAGCACACATGTACGGAGGCCCAGAAGGGACGATGGAGCAGCTTTACTTTAGAAAAAGTCTGTATTTTATTTTGAAGGAGAAAGCTGCTGACTATCTTTAAACCAAACTCTCTTTGCTCTGCTAGTCATTATTATTATCATTATTACCTAAAAGAGTGAATACTAATGGGTTTTTTAGGGCTGTCAAAATCGCATTTAATCGCAGACTTTCAGTAGTTAATTATGATTAATCACATCTTTGATCGCATGGTTCAAAACATTCGGGGGGAGCTTGGAGAGAGTTGCTGCTCCTTCGCATCCAAAGGAGTCAGCTGAGGTGGTTCGGGCATCTGATTAGGATCCTCCTGGACGCGTCCTTTTGGAGGTTTTCTGGGCACGTCCATCTGGGAGGAGACCCAGAGCTCTCTTGAGGGATGATATATCCCGTCTGGCCTGGGAACGCCTCAGAATCCCCCAGAGGAGCTGGAAAATGCTGCTGAGGAGAGGCGACTGAGAGCTGAGAGTACTTTACTTGCTGCATGCTTTTATTTTGAAATACAGTAAGGCCCTTCTGGTAGAGTGAAGGCTATGACATGAAGTTCAGCACTGAGGTCAAACAGCTCAATGGAACGGTAACAAAGGTCAATGTGTGATGTCATCAGGTGAACGGTAACAAAGGTCAATGTGTGATGTCATCAGGTGGATATGACTTTGGACTCGTCAGCTGAGCTGTCTGAGAGTTTGTTAAAGTGAAATGAGACATTCAAAGATGCAGCAGAGTCCTTCTTTTACATCACTGAGACTACAGGGAGACACTGAGGATGACAATCTATGGTGAGCCTGAAGGGACAAAATAACATGAGAATAGGATGAATGCATTAATTTGATTGTGATTAACGGGTTCCTTTTGTTTTCCTCTCAGCCTGAAACTCCTCACCATCCAGAAATGTAAAGTACCTAACGACGTTACCACCTCAAAACTTGTTTTGTGTTTTGCGTACTGTTCTCGGCTTTGCTTATTATCTCTCAATATCAGCATCTTTAAATATTTATGCGCCGCTGAACCTCAAGGGGGATGCTGGGTAATTAAAGTGGAGACTCTTCTGAGGCGAAGGGCTCGAGAGCTTCGGCTGAACCGTAGAGTTTCCGACTTCACCCTGAAAACCCTTATTTCCTTTTTCTGTTATTAAAACTGAGGAGAGCAAGTTCAGGGATTATCAAACACGTGTTTTTCAGTTCTCCTCGAAGAGGCCAAAGAAAAGAAAATCAGACATTGGTATCCACAGAGATTTAAGATGAAGAGGGGAAATCAGCCCACTTTTGTGTTAAATTGTTGATGTTGACATTCAGCACGTTTTCCTCTACAAGTTTTAAAGGCAGTTAGTATTGAACATATTTGGATACTGTGCAGGACAAGTGTTTGAATATGTGTGCAAATTATAGACAAGAAATGTTTGGAGACGTTCTTTTTTGAAAGTAGACATCTTACAATCCCCTCTCCATCTTTTCCCACTTTTCACCTGTCTGTGTGAACTGTCTTAAGACTGCTCCGGATATTCTCCTGGCTGTTCACACATGCACCTCACAGAGCAACAGAGTCCTCTAAAAGACATTATATCCTGCTGCATTCTCACATGAGCTCACTTTCTGCAGAATAAATATGAGGAGGCTTGAGGAGAAACTCCGGATGAAGTCTGAGAGAAACATTCAGCTGTTTGTGTTCACACATGCAGCTCAGCCTGCAGATATTAGGACGTTTTTCAGGAGTTTTCTGCAAGTGGGATAGACTAACTACTGTAAGTTTTTCAGCTCTCATGGGCCCCCTGGTGGTCTGGGGGCCCGAGCAGTTGCCTGCCTTGCCTGTTGACAAGCAGCGCCTCTGGGCATATGTAAATGTTTTCTGTGCATGAGTGTGCTTTGTTGTTTTTATTCCAGCCCCAAATAAAACAGTCAAACTGTCACTTCCTAAATTTGGGGATGAAGCTATCGGACTTGGTTTTTGTTTGCTGACATCAGATTTCTTTGCACAGAGGGGATCATAAATGAATTTGCACGTGTGTTGATTCCACAATTCATTCATCAGACGCTTTTATCCAAAGCGACGAATATTAGAGATTAAGGACAACACAAGCAAGGATCTAGAGAGGAGGAAACAACGTCAGGAAGTGCAAATAAACAGCTTTAAGTCTGATAGGACACACAGGTGCTGACAGGAAGTGACCAGAGGCAGAGCACAGTTGCCTCTTATCAGGAAAAATGATTGCATGACTAAAGTTGTAATAACCCAGAGTTGAAATTTAAGGCATATGTTAAGTTTGTGTGTATGTGTCTCTGCAGGATGGCAGGGTGTGGACTGCTCCATCCCGTGCTCCAGCGGTACCTGGGGTCTGAGCTGCAACCAGACGTGTCTCTGCGCCAACGGGGCGGCCTGCGACCCCGTCAATGGAACCTGCACCTGCTCTCAGGGCTGGAGGGACGAGTACTGCGACCTACCGTGTCCTGTGAGTGCTCGCTGCAGTTATTAGATCTTTCAGGTGTAGAGAGAAAATCTGCAGCTTTATTATTCTTTGGATTGCACTCAGATATTTCAGTGTAAACAACCTCTGCTGAATGCTTCTGTTGCTGCTGTTAGGAGGGCTCGTACGGGCTGGACTGCAGAGAGAGATGTGACTGTATGAACGCTGATGGCTGTGATCCAGTGAGCGGATTCTGTCGCTGTGTCGCAGGATGGACAGGTGAGTGACGCAGACACAGTTTGGTGGGAGACGCTCTGTGACCGTCTGACTTCTGAAAGGTACTTGAGCTAAAGCAGTTTCTGAAGAGAGGGGGTTTAATGAACTGGGTGACGCTTGACAGACATCAAATTATATCCAATCTCTGAACCCTTCAGCCATCATCGTCTGATAGACGTCTGATTTCTGCTTCTGGGAAAAGACACTCAATTCTTTGTAATTCTAGTGAAGCCAGCAAGTAGCGTTAAACCACTTCCAGATGAGACTTCCTTTCCCGCGTGGGGTTTACGCACACGGCCAGCGGATCTTACGTTCATTATATCAACGATCTAAAGTATTAGACGTTTCAACCGTTTGTGAGATTTTACATTCTTGAACATTTTCAGACGTTGGGTGTTCAGTGGGCGGGGTTAGCTCTGAGATTGATTACACTATAAATTTCGAACCGATAATAAAAACATACATGCACGTCCCGCCCAATCAGGTCACCTCCGCTGGTCACCTCCTCAGGTGTCACCTCTGCTGGTCACTCGTCGTCTTGGAATTTAAGTTTCTATTCAGACAAACCAACCCTCCACAAAGTTTTCCCCCCAAACAGTATATCAGCGTTTTCTTTGTGTGGATGATTTTGACATAGGGAGAGAAGATGTCAAACAGCGGTGCTGCTAGCTCCGTTAGCATGGCTATAAATCCCAGGATGCTTTGAGCATGATTGACATGTGAGCTGCCACGCTCACACAGTCCTGAGAAACGACCTGAGCTGCTAAATCAGCTGTTTTTGAACAAGGTTTTCTAAAAGTTATGAACGTTTGTTTTCACTCAGATATCTGTGGATGCTTACTGAAACATTCAACTTTAATATCACATGTGAATCTTTGATATCTAAAGCCAGGTTTCCAGGGACGTTAGGATTCATACCAAATGTTAGAAGAAACTACATGATACAGGAATTATTCCTACGAGCAAATAAAAACGTTCTTATTAAAATAAAAAAACAGTGTATCAGCTTAAATGTCTCTGCTGCAGCTCTCATCTTCTCCTCCTGTGATTCATTCTGTTCCCAGAGGAGAGAAAAGCTCCATAAGAGCACGTTCAACAGTTTGTAGGGTGTAATTGCTTTTTATTTAAAATTATCTGCACAAGCAAGTACAAAAAGACCAAACTGAGTCGTCTCTCTGTCGGAGGCTGCAGCAGAGGGGTCCCATTCAACCTTTCACACACACATTCATGCAACAATGAGAGGCTGCCAATCTGCAAACTCGTACGTACGCCAAAATCCTCTGAAAAAACAAACATTTCCCGCTCCAGCCCTGTACGTGGCAGCAATGCAACTCTGCATAAGTTTTAACAAATGCACTCCTGAAAATATCTAGAGAATTTCAGGAGGACTCCCCATGAAATCCTCCTGGTCTGGTTGTTCACACATGCACCTCACAGCAGGAGACTATCCCTGTCAGACGGGAGGGGTGTAGGGCTCTCCTGAGGGAAGACGAGACGTAAAAAGAATGGCGCAGGAGTGTCAGACGAAGCAGCAGAGTCCTCTATACGACGCTATAATGAGAATATGTGTCTTTCTATCAATGCTACGTGTAGTTGAACAGAATCACAATCTGAACTAAAGAGTGGAGAAGAACATACTGGAGAACAGGAAACAGAATGCAGCAGGTTCATTAGAGCACGGAGATCGTAGAGGTGGCGTGCAGACAGTCTATGGTCGTGCAGCGATCACAGGGAATAAACGTCCCCACCCCCTCCCACTTGCTCGAGGTGAATTCTCCTGATAATATCCTGCTGCGTTCTCACATCAGCTCACTCTGACTTTCTGCAGAATAAATACGAGGAGGCTGGAGGAGAAACTCTGGGTGATATTAAATCTTTTTTATAAATACGTGACGTGAATAATGATGAGTGAGGCTCTGAAACGAGCAGGAGAAGGTGTAACGTCGAGCGAGCAAACTTTTTATTTTTACCTTTGTTTTTTTAATAAGATCATCTGGTGTTGTGTTCGCTCCACCAAAGTCCCAGCTACAAGTTTCTTAGTCTTCACATCACTGAAGACCTGAGCTGGGCTTAACTTCATCAGGCTGCTGATGAAGACAGGACTTAGTCAGCCCCTCCCCGAGTCCTCGTTGAAAGCATCCTCACCGGTGGAATCACCGTGTGGTTCAGGAAACAAGACACTGGCTGAGAGGAAGTCGCTTCAACGGGTCATCAAGACTGCGGACAGCATCATCGGCTCCAACCTCCCCTGCATGGACACACTGTGCACAGAGCGCTGCAGGAGGAAAGCACAGAGCTTCCTCAGGGACGAACAGCATCCAGCTCGTGCTCTGTTCAGGTGGAAGAACTCTGGCTATAACCTGAGACACCACAGGCCAGAGAGCATCTCCACCCACAAGGCCCGCTTCCACAACAGCTGCTGTAAGACCCAGAGCTCAGGACATTAGTGTTACCTTCTCGTCCGCTTTGTTGTCCCTTCTCTCAGTACAGGACAGCTGCTTGGCTAGTTTACGCTGGTAACAAGCAGTCCCGGCTTATTCGGCGTACAAAGTTGGAGGAGAGACGGAGTACATTTTCTGAACCGAGTGACTTTATTTACAGACACCGTAGACCTGCACACACTTTCGTACTGTAGCAGGAGACTCAATCACAACTTCTCATCACCTACATTACCCATAAGCCACATACTTTAAGGCCGGTAACATTGAGATGGGAAGGACGTAAGACAACCCACGACTCACCCTCTCATTGGATCTTAGAGCGATCGCAGCAGTGATATGGTTCAAGACAAGATGTCTACTGAATTAAATTATAAAATGACCTCAGGAGGAAACTCTTAACTTTCCCCTTAACTTCAGCATCAATGGTTTCCAGCCTGACCACAGCTACGTCAGACATCTGGACATGTCTTGAGCTTTTCACCTTATGAAGCAGCCTGTGGGAAGTTAAGGGGTTAATACATTAATGAAGCAGAGCTGTCCTCTCTACTCTGAGGTTGATAGAGTTATTGTAAAACAGTAGGTAAATATGAAGTGAGGGATCAGACTGAGACGTCTTTCTCATCCTCACGTCGGGGAAATGAACAAAGAGAAAGAAGGTTTTTGTATAATTGAATATTTGTGTCCTCTGTGATGTCCCGTCAGCTGTCTCTCCGCTGTCAGCTGTTTGTTTGAATGCGTCTACAAGTGTGAGCACCGAGCGCCTCATCCCCTTCTTTAGAGAAAGGCATTGTGGGAAGATAGTGTCCATCAACCACATGTTGAAAATCCAGGAGAGTCGAGTCTGCAGGCTGACAGTAAATATTCAGGATGTGGAATCAGCACGTGTTTGTCATGACGATTAACATAATGTGTAAACCTTTGAAGTGTTCAGAGAAGAGCCCGACCGATTATTCAGCCTGCCGATAACATCGACCGATATCAGCGTATCTAGTGACTATCAGTATCGGTTTATTTTATCTCAGATGTGCGCCGATATTACTCGATTGATTCAGCAGTCAAACATCATTTCATTTGAGTTTCATTGTATGACACTAGCAGTTCTGTTTCACCAGCAGAGGGCGCTATATGGATTACAACAAGCATCACTCTGCAGAGTGTCGAGCGGTGATGCACGTACATGCTCAGTTACTCTCAGCTGAGTGACCATCTTGTCTTCAGTATCAGATTTTCTCTCTCCCAAATATCGATATCGGTATCGGCCCAAAAAAAATCCCATATTGGTCAGGCCCTAGTACAGAGACCCAAGTCCTCCAAGCGGGCAGCCAGGGTTCGAATCCGGCCTGAGGCTACTTTTACCGCATATCATTCCCCACTTTCTCTGATTTCAGACTCACTGTCCTGTCTCTTAATAAAGACATAAAAAGACCAAAAATAAACCTTTAAAAAAACACAAATAAATTCAGCAGTCTTCTTCCAATTCATATCCGTCCTCCTCCTCTCTTCTCCCTTCTCCTCCTCTCTTCTCCCTTCTCCTCCTCTCTTCTCCTTTCTCCTCCTCTTTCCTTTCTCCTCCTCTCTTCTCCTTTCTCCTCCTCTCTTCTCCTTTCTCCTCCTCTTTCCTTTCTCCTCCTCTCTTCTCCTTTCTCCTCCTCTTTCCCTTCTCCTCCTCTTTCCCTTCTCCTCCTCTCTTTCTCTTCTCCTCCTCTCTTTCCCTTCTCCTCCTCTCTTTCCCTTCTCCTCCTCTTTCCCTTCTCCTCCTCTTTCCCTTCTCCTCCTCTCTTTCCCTTCTCCTCCTCTTTCCCTTCTCCTCCTCTCTTTCCCTTCTCCTCCTCTCTTTCCCTTCTCCTCCTCTTTCCCTTCTCCTCCTCTTTCCCTTCTCCTCCTCTCTTTCCCTTCTCCTCCTCTCTTTCCCTTCTCCTCCTCTTTCCCTTCTCCTCCTCTTTCCCTTCTCCTCCTCTCTTTCCCTTCTCCTCCTCTCTTCTCCTTTCTCCTCCTCTCTTTCCCTTCTCCTCCTCTCTTCTCCCTTTGTTGCTCAGAGTCAGAGGTTGTTCATTTGTTGAGTTATGATGGCCGCCTGTTTCTCGCTCTGATATTCTCTCATATTCTGAGTCAAAGAAAGTTTCTAATTATCTGCAGACAGACGGAGGGATGTTCCGTGTTTACACTCTTCTTACTCTGTCTGTGTTTTTATAGACTTATGTGTTGGGGTGGCTTATTCCTACGTATGTGTGCGTGTGTGTGTGTGTGTGTGTGTGTGTGTGTGTGTGTGTGTGTGTGTGTGCGTGCGTGCCTGCGTGCGTGCGTGCGTGCGTGCGTGTGTGTCTGAGTGTAACTTGGATTGGATGTAAAGTCAGCCTCGCTGCAGTCTCAGACTGTCCCCTGTGAGCAGCGAGGGCTCTGATCCATTCTGCAAGCCAGCTTTAGTGGAGACTGCTGCCTCCCAGGACACGCACACACACACACACACACACACACACACACACACACACACACATACATGCAAGACTGATGAAAGAAGGAGACACTTCAGCAGATGATTAAAGGGCAAAAAGTCTGAGAAATTGGGGGGTTCTGGATTCGGTATGGGACAGGAAGCCGGTGAAGAGTTTGAGGGATAGGGGGGATGTGGTGACGGGAGAGCCGGCGTGCAGCAGAGTTCTGGATGAAGTAGAGTTCATTTAGGACTTTGGAGGATGTGCCGTGCAGGGTGCTGTTGCAGTCGTGGAGCCTGGGCGTGATAAAGGCGTGGATTAGTGTTTGAGCAGCAGAGAAGGGGAGTAATGGGCGGAGGAGGGATGTCCTGACGTCCTAAACAAAGGAGGAGTTACTGTCAAAAAATGACCTCAAGATGGCGGATATGTGGGGAGGGAGATACGGTGGCGTCGTCAATATTGTGGCTGGAGTTGTGCATGGATTTGGAAATGATGATGATGTCAGATTTGTCAAAGTTTAGCGTAAGGGAAATTGTTATGCGTGTTTATTTCAGTGGAGCAGGTTGCTGTGATGATGGAATTGTTGGAGATGTAAAGCTGGACGTCGTCTGCATAACAGTGGAAACGGAGGCCATGACGACGAGTGGTGTTACTCAGGGGGAGCAAAGTATACAATGAGCAGGAGAGGACAAAGTGTAACGGGAGCGAGCGGGGCGTAGAAGGAGGCGACACATGGACACACATTCACTCCCTCAGCACTGTGCATGCAGAGCTCATAACACGTTTAAAATACATATTTAACTCAGTGTACATACTTATAGACAAGAGTCGAGTCCAAACTGGCTGAAAGATCATATTATCTTATAGTGAAGTTTAACAATTCATTTCTACAAAAAGCATGAGAAACTAGATACAAAAAGGTAAAACAGTGACACCTGGTGGACAAAATGAAAAGGTATACATGTCTACCACCGGTCTCGTTCCAACCATCACCTGTGGTCACGAGCTTCAGGTAGTGACTGAAAGAATAAGATCGTGGATACACACTGAAATGAGTTTCCTCTGGAGGGTGTCTGGGCTCACCGTTTGAGAGAGGGGGAGGAGCTCAGACATTCGGGGGAGCTCTGAGTAGAGTCGCTACTCCTTCACATCGAGGAGCCAGTTGAGGGGGTTCAGGCATCTGATTAGGATCCTCCTGGACGCCTCCCTTTGGAGGTTTTCTGGGCATGCCCAACTGGGAGGAGACCCCGGGGTAGACCCAGAGCTCTCTGGAGGGATTATATATCCCGTCTGGCCTGGGAACGCCTCAGATCCCCCAGGAGGAGCTGGAAAACGTTGCTGAGGAGAGGGAAGTCTGGGTTGACTTACTGTGCTTGCTGCCACCGCGACCCGACCTCTGATAATCAGAAGAAGATGGATTGATGGAAGTGTCTTAATAATAAAACAGAAAGTTAAAAAACAATAACTTCAGATCAAAATAAATCTTGAAATTAATAAATACTCATTCAGAGCTAGTTTTTGTGTTTTCACAAAAAAAGAAAGCTAACAGATTATTGTCAGTCTCTTGTTTTCATAAAGATTTATACAAGTTCTGTGTCACGTCTTTCTGTCTTCACATCTCCTCCTCCTCCCTCACTGACTCAATACCTGAGCAGGTGCTTAAATGTCTTTGCTAACTTTCTCTTGCACGCCTCTTTACATCATTCTCTCTTCTCTTTTCTCGACTTCAACATCTGAAACTTTGGAGGAGCCAGTTTGACTTCACTTAGCAGCTGGTAACAAAGAACAAAGCCTCATACTTTATCATACGCTCTAACTCAGTGTGTGTGTGTGTGTGTGTGTGTGTGTGTGTGTGTGTGTGTGTGTGTGTGTGTGTGTGTGTGTGTGTGTGTGTGTTCGGTGCAGGTGTGAACTGTGACAGTGTGTGTGAAGAAGGACGTTGGGGACCGAACTGCTCATACAGCTGCACCTGCATGAACGGAGGCTCCTGCTCCCCCGAGGACGGTACCTGTGTGTGCGCTCCGGGCTACAGAGGCACCAACTGCAGACGAAGTAAAGACACGTCTAACACACACACACACACACACACACACACACAGACGAGCACGCGCACGCACACATGCACACGCACACTGCCTGCTTTCTTAGCTGGAGGGCAGTGATGGAAGATCAACTCTGATTCTGAAACTTTCAAGATCACTTTTGAAATTATCGTTTTTTATGTAAATGAAGTATATTATATAATTCCAAATGGTTCAAATAAACACATTAAGGTTTCGTATCGTTGAAAAATGTGCAAACCTGTGCATTAGTGTGTTGTACTGTCTCCCTCCGGTGTTCAAAAATGAAGCCGATGCTGAAGTGCAAAATCCTGCAGTTCCTCGAGTGTCCACTAGAGGCTGGCTGCAGAAGCACAGGAAGTCACATACACACCCATTCTAAAAAGCCTGTTTTTACAGCAGACATTAACATGTTTACAGCCTGGTTCAAAAAACCAAACAGGTCTGATTAGCTCATGTCTCGATCAGCACACACTGTACGGGGGGTGAATGTTTTGATGACTCATCAGTTTTGATTTGATGAAGGATAAGAGTTATTCACAATAAGGCGTGTAGCTGACCTGATTGACAGGTGGGCGCGGTGTAACGGTTTGTCAGGAGGCTTAAAACCCGCCTCAGCTCCAGCTCTCAGCCTGTCGTTAGGTTGACTGAAAGTTAGGCTGAGACAGCATTTCCAGCATGGAGACCGCCATCGATGGGACTCCAGCGCCCCCTGCAGGAACAGACTGCGGCCATCACTCAGGCTTCAAACATTCATCTTTACAGTCTATGCGTTAAACTCAGTTTTGTTGGCTCATTGAAACATTTAACACGTAAGTTGAACAAAACACTGCAGCTCCGGTTGTTTTGGAAAAAGTTGAGAGATCAGAATTTGAAGATTTAACGATTACAGATTCAGATTCAGACACCTTTATGACCTTCAGATTTATGATTCCAGATCGGGGAGACTTCGACTCAATCTGGAGCTGTCAAATAATCGTAGTGACACCTGAGGATTATTTGGACAAATAATCGCTTGCGGCAAGCCTTGACACGCCCCCTCCGTTCCCCGGGGGAAATCAGGCCTAAAATCATCCGTGTCTGTAGCCACTTTAAACACAAGAATGGCAGGGCTTACTGCTCATTTACATTTCTGCATAAAGAAACCATGGGCAGATAAGTGCTGTGATTCCAGAGGACGTCTGAGACACAGAATAAATCACAGGTGAGGAGTGTGTTAGGTCTGTTTGAGGTGTTTCTTATTGTTCAGCCGTCTTTATAAAAAGTCTGAAGCTGAAGCTCGTTGGCGATGTTGCTCGTGGCTGACCCTCGCTCCTCATACACCAGTTTTCCTCTGCTTCACTTTGCATCTGAGTTATACATTTCAGGGCTTTCGGTTCACAGTTAAGGCAATTATCCTAATGAGTGAAATCCCGTAGTGTGAGAGGAGCAGCAAAGCGGCCTGCACGGCTCGTCTCTCTGCTCAGGGGAACATCAATTAACGCAAATTACTGCAGCGAGAGAAGACGGACGAGGGAGGGAAACAAAGCTAACAGCGGCCTACAGGTCCAGCCCACACACACACACACACACACACACACACACACACACACACACACCAACGTATAGGTGTGGTGGACACAGCCGATATTAAGTTTTCATATACGTGACATTATTTTAAATTTGGATTAAGTGGACCATGAAATCTTTTTTTAAATGATCAAAGAACTAATCAGAGAAGTAATCAGAAGTTTCCCTTAGACTCGGAAATGGACCCTCTCTGTCTCTCTCACACACACACACACATACATACACGCACACACACACACACACACATACACACACACACACACACACACACACACACACACACGTCTCTCTAACAGCAGTGTCTTCTGTGTGTGTGTGTGTGTGTGTGTGTGTTCTGTGTGTGCAGCGTGCTCTCCTGGATTCTTCGGTCAGCGCTGCAGTCAGTCGTGTCCTCAGTGCGTCCACAGTGACGGAGCGTGTCACCACGTCACCGGACACTGTGAGTGTCTCTCCGGATTCTTCGGCTCGCTCTGTAACCAAGGTCAGTGTCAGTGTGTCGTTGTGTTGTCAGTCCTTCATCACAGAACAGAATCAAACCCTGAGGAAGTTTCAATAACTCTGTAAATGAGAATGTGAAACTCAAATTTAAAAGGTGCATGCAAATATTTTCTACATCACAGATTTCTGTTGGAGTTGCCTTCTCTGCTTTCTCAGGGTTTCGTTAAGTTTGGGGATCTGTTGGGATTTTAATTTGAATTAGACAAAATCTAAGAGCAGATTAGCGGCCGAAAACGCCTACTACATTCTACAGTTGAACGCAGTACGCACTATGTACTGCATACTGCGTTCAACAGTAGTCTGACTCTCGGCCCGGTTTAGCTGCTTTCTGGTCTTGGAATGAGGAAGTGAACAACAGCTCAGCTGATGTCAAACGCCGCTACAGCGTAGCGTCCACTTACAGTCTGAACAAAGCTGACAAGAGATTCATTTAGATTTTCATGATTTAGAGAATCAACAAAGAGAGTTGGTGGTATCTTTGTGTGCTTTGGGCTGATTGAGATTATTTCCTCTGTTACGATGGACGCTGCTGTCGTTCATTTCCATCTCTGACCTGCCGCTTTGCATTGTGGGAAACAATACACGAGGGAGACTGGTCTGATGCAGACTGTAGACTTCACATTTGTTCACATGCTGCATTTACTGTATGACAGATCAGTACTTACTGCTGGTATAGTAGGAGGTTTAGAGAAGACACAAAACATGACCTGAGGGAACCCAAGGCCGCCAATATTACTCGATATTACTCGATTGATTCTCCAGTCAAACAGCATTTCATTTGAGTGTTGTTATATTACACTAGCAGTTCTGTTTCACCAGCAGAGGGCGCTATATGGATTACAACGAGCATCATCACTCTGCAGAGTGTCGAGCGGTGACCACGTACATGCTCAGTTACTCTCCAGCTGAGCGACCATCTTGTCTTCATTATAAATCTTTTTGATAACTGAGGGATCAACACAATAAATGTGTTTATCTATATTATCTATCTCTACAGATCGAAGGTAGATCTAAAAAACATATCGTCCGATATATTGGTATCAGATTCCACCCGCCTCCCCCCCTTAATATCGATATCGGTCCAAAAAAATATCATATCGGTCGGGCCCTAGTTGTGTCACACTGCTGCTTTCAACGCAGCGAGAGAGGAACGCTGCAGAAGTTATTTTATAAACGTATAGTTTAAACTCAAACTCTCAGAAAACTTCTGTTTATTTCTGACGAGTGAAATAACTTTCATCATGATTTGAAGGTTACAGTCAGGAACTGCAGACAATCAACAATGTGTGTTAGAGACAGCTCTGTGTTCATTAAGGTACACAATGATCCTCCTCACCCTCTCATCTCCAACCTTTGTTTTAAATCCCTGACTACTCTTAGAGTTGCAGGTGAGCGCCGATGACGTGCATTCAAAGCAAAGCCCTGAAAGTCGTCATCTCATTCAAAACGTAGATTATAAAAAGGAAACCTTGAGCTCCTCCTGCGTGCGTCCTTTTTCATAACATCTGCCACCTGCTCATTGGACCTGAATCCTCTCTTTGTGCGTCCCTCCTGCCCGTCATTATTTCAGAGGTTAAACTCCTCTGCAGGTTAAACAGGTGTTCATTCTCTTCCGAAGGCTCGGGCTGAGTTTTTTCAGAGACAGAGGAGGAGAGTGCTGTGAAATATTCATCATCATTAAACATGAACAGGCCTTCGTTAGGCCGCGTCCTGCATTAAACATGCTGCTGGCCGCTGCATCTTTAAGCAGCTCGTAGATAACGGGCCCAGCTTTGATGAATCTCATGTCCAGCTGCACGGGGGGGGCGGGGGCCTATGAACCGCCTGGAGATCCAGTCAGGCTTCATCCATGCTTTCCCCAAACTGGAAACCATCTCCAAGAAGCTAATGATGCCATAGAGGGCTCAGAACTCTAAAGGGGGTGTGTAGAAAACATGAGTACGAGTTTAGTGACATAAAATGGGATTCAATCACGTTTCTTTTAGACGTAGAAATCGTTAAAGATGTTAAAGATGCAGTTTACTCTGCTTCATGCATCATCTACAAACACTAATCAACTAAGGTAGATTTTCACTGTCCGGTCTTTGGAGGTGCTTTAATGTAACCAAGGGTAGATTACCGCACAGGCCTACCGGGCCCAGACCCAGGGGCCCAAGGGCTCCGGGGGCCCCTGGGCCAGAGCTTCTGTGTGAAGTCGCTGTTACTTTTAATGTTGTATAGTTGAAGAGCTCAGTAATTCATGTCAATAGCAGGCTCCAAAAAGACCTACCAAAAATACTAAAGGAATAGCCTGAATATAAACCTGTTCATCATCATCATCATCCAAAGTCACGTTTCCACCTGAAGCATCGAGAATGTTTGGTCCGAGGAGCCAAACGGTTCCTCCAGCCTGCTGTTGTAGTTATTCCTTTATTTTGAACGTTTCACTCTTTATTGTTAAAGACATGCACACTCGCACAAAACCCCTGGAAAAAAGGAGTTTCTCCTCCAGCCTCCTCGTATTTATTCCACATGAAGTCCGAGTGAGCTGATGTGAGAACACAGCAGGATATAATCAGGAGAATTCACCTCTAGCGAGTGGGAGGGGGTGGTGACGTTTATTCCCTGCGATCTGCTGCAACCCGGTTCAGGTCTCTTGGAAAGTTCCTGTTGCAGAAATGCAGCTTAAAGGTCACATATCATGCAAAATCCTCTTCACCATGTTCCTCTAACTCTAATATGTGTCCCTAGTCTGTCTACAAACCCCCCAATGATGAGAAAAGTCCATCCTCTCCGTCTTTTGCCTGCTCCACTTTTCAGAAAATGTGTGCTCAAACAGGCCGTTTGGAGATTTTCCCTTCATGACATCACAAAGGGCAGTAACCCCTCCCCCAGGTGGGTGACACTCCCACAGCTAGGTGTTTGTTCTGCCCTCTGAGTCTGCCTTCTCACCGTAAACAATAGGACATGGAGCGAGAAAGGCCGAGACACCCAAGCCCTTCCAGAGAGGGGCGTGGTCAGACACAGCTCATTTACATTTAAAGCTACAGACACAGAAACAGCCTGTTCTGAGCAGGGCTGAAATAGAGGGGTTTATAGGCATGATCAAATACAGGATCAGAGTGGATTTAGAACAAGACACTTCACACACATGTTTAGAGGAGCTCTGAGACTTATTTACACTGAAGAGGAGGAGGATATGTGACCTTTAACCCAGAGCAACCGCACCTTTTTGATTTGTGACTTTTTTCTTTCTTCTTTTTCTCTTTCTTTTCTTATTTCTGTTTAAAGATTTTTTGTTAAATTATCCAGCAAATCACAAGAAAATAAAGATATAAAATTACTCACTGATCATTTTTTATTAACAATCTCAGATTTCATCAGGTTCAGGTCCTCATCCGTCACCTCCTGCAATCAACTGACATGAAGCCGACAGTTAATTATAAGTTAGCTCCATTTTGTTAGCATTAGCAGAGGATATAGCTGATGTTTTTAGAGTCGCTCAAATCTGAACTTGCACAGTTGGAAACCTGACCTCTTTGTAGCTCTATATATGGAAAGTCAGGAAGTCTCCAACATCATGAGGATGCATCCTCCTGGGAGCATGAATTTCTGCTGTGAATTTCATTACGATCGGTCCGTTGTTGCCTGCACGTTTCGCTCTGATCTGCAGGCTTTAGGGGACCCAGTGACACTTTAAGTGTTATTAAAGAAGCATTAATAAAAGTGAACAGAGGATCACAAGGGAGCGTCTGATCAGTCCCTCTCCTGCTAATTATTTCTGCTAAACTCTCCTGATTTAGTCCTGAACACACACTGCAGCACTTTGATCCAAACTTTGCAGACACTGCACACACATTGGTAACTGTTACATAAGTAAAGGGACTTCATTAAAACATTTATAATGATCTTTATTTCACTCTTCTTCACAGCAGGGAGTCCCTCCTGGGTTTTAGACGTCTGTTAGTAAAGCAGAGCTTCTGTTCAGTGTGTGTGTGATCACGTTTAAAGGAGCAGTCTGTAACTGTGACCCCTAGTGTTTAAAATGGGTACTGCAGTCCAAATTCAAATCATTACGGAGAGCTGTCTCCCCCCCCCCCCCCCCCCCCCTCTCTAGAGTGGATGCTCACGCAGGTCACCATGTGGTGGACACTGAAGCTTCAGTGTTTATCCAGCTCTGCATCGGTCTGTAAACCTTTCTGCGTTCTAACCTCTCTCCATTTTTCAAAAGCATCTCCAATATTGATCCTAGTTTGAGCACGTTTCTGCTCGCTCGTGTTCTTCTTACTCTCTGATGTTTGTCTCTTTGGATAAAAGCGTCTGCTACATGAGTTTACATTTGTAGCTTCTCGTTGTAAATGAGGGAATAATAATACTGCAAGTTTTACTTTTCACTCAATAAAGACACAGATTTCATCTCAAAGGGAACACTGCATTCATATAAACACACAGATTCAGTCCAGTTTAATAAAGAAAACACCCTGCAGGACGTTAATGTATCATCAATCAGCGTCTGTGTCTCCATATCTTATTAGAGTAACACATTTAGTCACATTTTAATGTACTAAATGAGATCAAATCAGTTCCTAAAGCAACAGGGATGTGTTTCTGTAAAGAGACGAACTGGAAAAAACAAACGTATTCTTTGGTAACACTTGGAGACATCGTCCTTACCAGGAAGATGATTCTTGTCGCCTTTTATTCGCGTCTTTCAAAGCTGAACCTTTAAATGAAAAACTCTAATTTCCCATGAAATGAAAGATAATGAAAGCGAATACTAACGTGACTAATGTGTTGAATGTTGCCTTGAAAAGAGAAGGTCGCCGTGCTTCTCTAAAGACACGTTTCATCTTTTATTCTTGAAACCTTGTGCAGTTTGTTTTCACATCGTCTACTCGCAGAATTGACCTTTCATTCATTTAAAAAAACGTCCTTTGTTGACGTGTTTTTGAACCATTGTGTCTCTTTACCACTCCAAGATTAAAGTTTGAAAAATGCACGTTAAAATATCGCCACTGTTTAAGTAAATAAACATCTTCTCCGATTTGTTAAAGTCAGGGTTGGTAACTTCCTCCAGATCCACTTTTTAAGATGTTGGTTGAAATTGTCTTTAGGTCCTGACAGAAATTAATAACTCATGTTCTCTGAAAAAGGAACAAAGACAATCCATCATCTGTAGCAGTTGTAAGTCTGTAAAAACTTCAACCAATGTCTGCCACGAGGTACCAATCTGATGAACCAATCACAGCCTCCCTGTCTCCCTGCTCGTTCTCTACCTCTTGCGTGCTCTAGCCCACACTCAAAGCACGTCACTGATGACGGAGTTTATACTGTGAGTTTACTTACCGCTGAATGAGACACGAGACGACGTAGTTGTGGGTCTACCCCGGGGTCTCCTCCCAGTTGGGTGTGCCCGGAAAAGGGAGGCGTCCAGGAGACATGAGTTAATACTGATGGTCTCTTTACTCAGCAGCCTCTACCATCAGTGAGTGAATGTGTATGAATGGATGAGTTAATACTGATGGTCTCTTTACTCAGCAGCCTCTACCATCAGTGTGTGAATGTGTATGAATGGATGAGTTAATACTGATGGACTCTTTACTCAGCAGCCTCTACCATCAGTGTGTGAATGTGTATGAATGGATGAGTTAATACTGATGGACTCTTTACTCAGCAGCCTCTACCATCAGTGAGTGAATGTGTATGAATGGATGAGTTAATACTGATGGACTCTTTACTCAGCAGCCTCTACCATCAGTGAGTGAATGTGTATGAATGGATGAGTTAATACTGATGGTCTCTTTACTCAGCAGCCTCTACCATCAGTGTGTGAATGTGTATGAATGGATGAGTTAATACTGATGGACTCTTTACTCAGCAGCCTCTACCATCAGTGAGTGAATGTGTATGAATGGATGAGTTAATACTGATGGTCTCTTTACTCAGCAGCCTCTACCATCAGTGAGTGAATGTGTATGAATGGATGAGTTAATACTGATGGACTCTTTACTCAGCAGCCTCTACCATCAGTGTGTGAATGTGTATGAATGGATGAGTGATGATGGACTCTTTACTCAGCAGCCTCTACCATCAGTGTGTGAATGTGTATGAATGGATGAGTTAATACTGATGGACTCTTTACTCAGCAGCCTCTACCATCAGGGTGTGAATGTGTATGAATGGATGAGTGATGATGGACTCTTTACTCAGCAGCCTCTACCATCAGTGTGTGAATGTGTATGAATGGATGAGTTAATACTGATGGACTCTTTACTCAGCAGCCTCTACCATCAGTGAGTGAATGTGTATGAATGGATGAGTTAATACTGATGGACTCTTTACTCAGCAGCCTCTACCATCAGTGTGTGAATGTGTATGAATGGATGAGTTAATACTGATGGTCTCTTTACTCAGCAGCCTCTACCATCAGTGTGTGAATGTGTATGAATGGATGAGTTAATACTGATGGACTCTTTACTCAGCAGCCTCTACCATCAGTGTGTGAATGTGTATGAATGGATGAGTTAATACTGATGGACTCTTTACTCAGCAGCCTCTACCATCAGTGAGTGAATGTGTATGAATGGATGAGTTAATACTGATGGTCTCTTTACTCAGCAGCCTCTACCATCAGTGTGTGAATGTGTATGAATGGATGAGTTAATACTGATGGTCTCTTTACTCAGCAGCCTCTACCATCAGTGTGTGAATGTGTATGAATGGATGAGTTAATACTGATGGTCTCTTTACTCAGCAGCCTCTACCATCAGTGAGTGAATGTGTATGAATGGATGAGTTAATACTGATGGTCTCTTTACTCAGCAGCCTCTACCATCAGTGTGTGAATGTGTATGAATGGATGAGTTAATACTGATGGTCTCTTTACTCAGCAGCCTCTACCATCAGTGTGTGAATGTGTATGAATGGATGAGTTAATACTGATGGACTCTTTACTCAGCAGCCTCTACCATCAGTGTGTGAATGTGTATGAATGGATGAGTTAATACTGATGGTCTCTTTACTCAGCAGCCTCTACCATCAGTGAGTGAATGTGTATGAATGGATGAGTTAATACTGATGGTCTCTTTACTCAGCAGCCTCTACCATCAGTGTGTGAATGTGTATGAATGGATGAGTTAATACTGATGGTCTCTTTACTCAGCAGCCTCTACCATCAGTGAGTGAATGTGTATGAATGGATGAGTTAATACTGATGGACTCTTTACTCAGCAGCCTCTACCATCAGTGAGTGAATGTGTATGAATGGATGAGTTAATACTGATGGACTCTTTACACAGCAGCCTCTACCATCAGTGAGTGAATGTGTATGAATGGATGAGTTAATACTGATGGACTCTTTACTCAGCAGCCTCTACCATCAGTGAGTGAATGTGTCTGAATGGATGAGTTAATACTGATGGTCTCTTTACTCAGCAGCCTCTACCATCAGTGTGTGAATGTGTATGAATGGATGAGTTAATACTGATGGTCTCTTTACTCAGCAGCCTCTACCATCAGTGAGTGAATGTGTATGAATGGATGAGTTAATACTGATGGACTCTTTACTCAGCAGCCTCTACCATCAGTGAGTGAATGTGTATGAATGGATGAGTTAATACTGATGGACTCTTTACTCAGCAGCCTCTACCATCAGTGTGTGAATGTGTATGAATGGATGAGTTAATACTGATGGTCTCTTTACTCAGCAGCCTCTACCATCAGTGTGTGAATGTGTATGAATGGATGAGTTAATACTGATGGTCTCTTTACTCAGCAGCCTCTACCATCAGTGTGTGAATGTGTATGAATGGATGAGTTAATACTGATGGACTCTTTACTCAGCAGCCTCTACCATCAGTGAGTGAATGTGTATGAATGGATGAGTTAATACTGATGGACTCTTTACTCAGCAGCCTCTACCATCAGTGTGTGAATGTGTATGAATGGATGAGTGAATACTGATGGTCTCTTTACTCAGCAGCCTCTACCATCAGTGAGTGAATGTGTATGAATGGATGA